>JASCZW010017846.1:0-16392 GCA_034211315.2 Aedes japonicus
AGTTAGAAAGTGCTTTAAGGGGGGATTAATCAGTTAGAATGACCAAAAATTTCTATTTTTTTTTGCATGAAAAGTTAGTAAATTTCCCGTAAAATACGCTCCTGAAAACCTTTTTTCGAAATTCGAACTCCAAGTGTTTCGTTTCATCGTTTTTCGAAGACGCCTTCTTCGCGTGCAGACCGATAATTAAAACTTTCAACGTGTTTTTCTCAAAACAGTATTTTCGGAGTTTACCAGCCGGTGATAGCTGAAAAACTAATAATTCGATTAAACTGAAACTCATAGGATTTCTTTATTATAGTATTACCTTCTATATGAATTAAAAAAAATTGTGATATTTTATTATTAAGTACGGAAAAATGTGATAAAATGGCGGAAAAAATGTGGATTTGTTCAAAAAAGTTACGCCAAAAGTACAAAATAAATTTCTTATCTTATTTTTTCAATTCATCTACTAACTGCAAATGTAATTAATATATTTTTTTGGGTTAGCAGGTTTCAGATCGAAACTGCGACCAGGAGAGCCGGCACAAGCAAAATGCAACGACTTTTTCAAAGTACTCCAACGACCGCCATTTTGTTGAAAAAAATTTGAAAAAATATTTTTGTATACTACATGGATACACTTATAATTGTAAAAAAGTTTCGATTGATTTGAGTTAAAGCTTCCCCTTGAAATTGTTTTTTGCAAAATTAGTTTTTTTTCTCGTTCTAACTCCATCCTTAATAATCTTATCAACTTTCGAGACAATCTGTTCTCTACCAAGAACTCCACAGAATTAAATAGATGGCCGCGCGATAGATTGGTAAAAGCCTAATTTTTGCTGAGCAGATTCCTTCTATTGGTGGATTAGAGAGATAATTGATTTCTTTTCGAGTCAGTCTTATCCCTACGATATTTAGGCTGATTCTGTCTAACTCTCTACGACGTAATAGTTTTGAATTCTGAAATGTTTCAGACTGCTTCCCTTTTCCCTACTAGGTGGCGTATTTGTGGGTTTTGTCTCCACTACAACATAAAAAACTAACAGTCTATTACAGACAACTGACAGCCTATTTCAATTGGAGCTTTTTGCTGCCAATATAATGAACTATTTTAGTAAAAATGAATTCACACAGCGTTGACGATTAAAGTGAATTAACAATGCTGTTACAATTGTGGGATCTGATTAATGGCAATCTTCGCTTTTGGGTACATTCCGTTCTGTACTGCTCTGAATTAAATGTCTTATCAGTGATGAAAACCTTGTATTCCCACCGCAGCTTCAGATGGCTTGTCAAATCATGTATTTACGTGCAAATTTATCGGCAAACACAAACTTGAATTTGCCGTTGTCAAGTAAAATGTTTGTAGCTGTCTGAAATCGGCCTTAACATAGGTTTCATAATCCATGAGGAGACAGCCATTGAATTTTGTCAACACCTGATCATTCAGTTTTCTGGCACGGATTCTGGCCACATTGTCCTGCTTTTGATCCCTATTTGATTGTCTAAAGGCACGGTATGTCTTGAAGCCTTCTCGGAGGCGAATCCGTTGCACGGTACTGCGTGCGGCGCGATACTTTTTGGCTAAATCGCGGTCTGAGATATTGAGGTTTGCCTTGATGTTCTTGATGACTTTGTTGCGCAGTTGACGGTTGACAGTACCCGTTCGACGCTAGCTTTGAGGCTTGCGATCCATCGAAAAAGTTTCTCTGTACCTTTTCAAAACACGCCAAACGGTATTTCGGGGAAAACCCGACACCTTAGCAAGTTTTGGCCCAGACTACGAGGGGTTTTCCAAATGATTGCGCACAATTATTTTTCTTCTTTCTTCTTCCATTTTGTATTTCCCTGAAACACGTTCGAACTGCACCGATATAATATTTTGATTTTGGTGGAAAATAGGGACAAAGGAGATTAAAGGGCGATACGGTCAAAATGTGGTTAATATCAACTTGACGTATTTCTTTCAATTTTGCATTTAAAAAACCTGAACACCCCTCATTTTGAAGGTGTGTGTGTGTAGAATGTTGCTCCTATTTTGATTTTGGAATTCACTCTTCAGTTGTTAAAATGCCGTCCAAGCAAGAAGAGCAGCGTATCAAAATTTTGCTCGCGCATCGCGAAAATCCGAGCTACTCGCACGCAAAGTTGGCAAAATCGCTAAAAGTTGCCAAATCAACCGTTACAAATGTAATTAAAGTGTTTGGGGAACGTTTGTCGACAGCCAGGAAGTCTGGATCGGGGGGGAATCGAAAACCGGAAGCCGCTGAGACGACAAAAAGAGTTGCCGGTAGTTTCAAGCGAAACCCTAACCTATCTCTCCGAGATGCCGCAAATAAGCTGGGTGTATCGTCTACAACCGTGCATCGAGCCAAAAAACGAGCCGGACTATCGACTTACAAGAAGGTAGTGACTCCAAATCGCGATGATAAACAAAATACGACGGCCAAAGCGCGATCCCGGAGGCTGTACACGACGATGCTGACGAAGTTTGACTGCGTGGTAATGGACGACGAAATCTACGTCAAAGCCGACTACAAGCAGCTTCCGGGACAGGAGTTTTATACGGCAAAAGGAAGGGGAAAGGTAGCAGATATTTTCAAGCACACGAAACTGTCAAAGTTCGCAAAGAAATATCTGGTTTGGCAAGCCATCTGTACCTGTGGCTTGAAAAGCAGCAATTTCATAGCTTCCGGGACTGTCAACCAAGAAATTTACGTGAAAGAGTGTTTGAATAAACGTCTGCTGCCTTTCCTGAAGAAACACGGTTGTTCCGTACTGTTTTGGCCGGATTTGGCATCTTGCCATTACGGTAAAAGGCCATGGAGTGGTACGCCGCCAACAACGTGCAGGTGGTTCCCAAGGACAAGAACCCTCCCAACACGCCAGAGCTCCGCCCAATTGAGAAATACTGGGCTATTGTCAAGCGGAACCTAAAGAAGACCAAAAAAACTGCTAAGGACGAGCAGCAGTTCAAGGCAAACTGGCTTTCTGCGGCGAAGAAGGTGGACAAGGTGGCTGTACAAAATCTGATGGCAGGGGTCAAGCGTAAGGCCCGGCAATTCGGATTTGGAAAAGCGGAAGCCTAACTGAATATTTTGCCTGAATTTTATACTAATTGAACTTGAAAAAGAAATTTAATTTGATTTTTTAAATAAACGATTTCACCGATTTACACGCGTTTTCCCTTGACCAAATTTTGACCGTATCACCCTTTAACTGAGAAAATAGCGGTGAGTGCACCATAAAAACTTGGGTTGTCCATAGTGATAAATTTACTCATTCTAAAAGGCTAGTAGCAGTTGATCTTACTTACAACCATGCCCATTAAAAAGCAATTTTATGCCTGATAGAAACTTTGCTTATTGGTATTTGCCGCAAAACTTTCGAGAGTAGATAAGATATTTGCGCATCATCGATAATTTTCATAGCACGATCGTTTAACACATAAAGGGTGTATTCGATAAAAATGGCACAAAGAAAATCTTCCGTAACTTTTGAATCGTATGAGTAAAAAACCTAAAAAAAATTTGAGTAGATCTTATTCATAGTGTATTATTTACATCTGCAAAGTTTCATAGTTATACATTCAGTAGTTCCAGTCATGGCGTCGAAACAAGAAATTGTCCGTGAGAAAATTTTGTGCACTCACAATCAAAATCCAGGGGCGTCCCACCGGTGGATTGCTAAAAGGCTTGGAATTGCAAATACAACTGTGTCTCGTGTAATAAGAACCTTCAAGGAGCGTCTGAGTGTCCAAAGGAAGGAAGGGAGTGGTCGTAAAAGTGGTCCAATGGACAGTAAAATGGCCAGGAAAGTCGTACAACAATTCAAGAACCGTCCAAACATGTCAATTCGAGATATCGCTAAAAAGTCTAAGGTGTCAGTCGGTTTTGTGCAGAAAACCATGAAGCGTGCTGGGTTACATGTTTACAAAGTGCAAAAAGCCCCAAACCGGAATGAAAAACAAAACATCACTGCGAAAACCCGCGCCCGGAAACTTTACACGAAGCTGCTCACCAAATCCGGTTGCATCGTGATGGATGACGAAACATACGTCAAGGCCGACTTCCGTCAACTTCCTGGGCAAGAATATTTCGTTGCCAAGTCGAAGTTCGATGTTCCGGAGGATGTTCGAAAGAAGAAACTATCGAATTTGCAAAGAAGTTTCTAATCTGGCAGGCGATTTGTGGATGTGATGAAATAAGTGCTCCCTTCATCGCTTCCGGAACAATAAACGGTGCGATTTACACGGAAGAGTGCCTTAAGAAGCGTCTCTTGCCATTTATTAAGATGCACAAAGGATCAACTCTGTTTTGGCCTGATCATGCATCCTGCCACTACGCTCGAAACGTATTGGAGTGGTACCGAGCCTACGGAGTTCACCGGAACTTCGTCCAATTGAAAAATTCTGGGCAATGAAAACAGAGCTAGAATTGAAGAAAATTTGGGTAAAAACAACAAAAACACTGGGAAAATCGGTTGTACAAAATTTGATGGGTGGAGTGAAAAGGAAAGTGCGGGCATTCGGGATGGGAGACGAAATTGAATAAAACAAAAGTTGTAAATCAAAACTCATTAGTAGTTCTCCATTCCCTGAAAATTTCAAGAAAATCCGATAATCAGTTTAATTTTGATGAGTATATATGTGTGTGTCATTTTTATCGAATACACCCTTTATAAATATAAGGACTGCCCATAGACCATTATTTCATCTTCTCGGAGGTCTATTGAGGCCCTCCAGTCGTTGAAAACAGTAAGGCACTCTTCTTACTCTCTTTCAACAATAAGGGAGCAGATGTGTGCGTTGGTCGAGCGTTCATTTGGGATTACCTGTGTACGTTCCTAGTACGTCAGAGGTCTCTTCAAAGTTGGCAAAACGATTGGACAAGTAATTCTCTTGGGCGGTGGTTACATTCCAATATTCCAAATGTTTCGTCGTGATCGTGGTTCAAAGGTCTGTCCAAGCAGCACACCACGATCATAATTAGTTACAGTAACTTGATTACGACTAACAAAGTCAAATTTATGCTTTCTCAACATGTAAGTCGGGGTTTCATTCAAGTGATGTCAAGACTTATTTCCAACCACTACTGGGTGACGCCTATCTCTACAGAATTAACCTCGTCGATAGCGATAAATGTAGGTGCGGAACCGGTTATGATGACATCGATCACGCAGTTTGGCATTGTCCGGGTAATAATTCCTCCAGAGCACGACTATTGAATACCCTAGTGGCCAGAGGTAGACAACCCTTCCACGAGGTAAGAGATGTTTTGAGAATGCGTGATCTTCACTGCATGCTTGCGATTTAAGAACTCCTTTGTTTGTCTGATCTAAGAGTGTGATGTCATCAACCCCCTTCCCTTGCACTCTAGTAAGTTCCCTGCCATTGTGTCCTAGTTTTACTATCCTTTTGTTTTCGTGCTACTTGTACCTGCCCAGAAAGCTATGGTCGCCCATCTGCGGCTAAGTTTTTGAAAGGGACTACAAGGACCGAGGATTTGGTAGATGTCGCAACCAAAATCAGCAAATAATGGCTTAAATAAGTTACCTGGTCAACCCTTTCCAAACGATAATGTGACCCATTAACCTCGAACTAGCTACTCGTAGTTGGCACCCCACTTTTACTAATATCGAAAAATAAAATGTTATTAACAACAATATTGAATATCAGCTTCGTAAAGTGTTACACAGGCTTGATCCTAACAAACAAACGAACTAATTAAGAAAAAAATAATTAAGGATTAAAACAACTTTTTCGCAACGTTTTGAAAAATCGCCTGATTCAAGCCACAAAAACATTGGTTTAACAAGGGAAGTTGCTATTCTTTCCAAGAATAATGTTGGTATTTCAACGGGACCGGGTCATTCAACAGCATCAGTATCTTAAACCACACAAAAAAAAGTATTGAATTTTAACAGGCACGTAAAATGTGCCCTCGTTTAATTCCAAATCAAAAGAAGGCGTAAGCAACGAAATTCTTTGCAATCTTTCCTAAAACAGGCTAAATTCAGGCGTTATCTGGCTTAAGTTCACATGAAATATCCCATTATTTTCTGCCAAATCTAGCATTCCATTTATGTGCATTAGTCAACGCAGAAAATTCAATGTTTCTTTTTATCTGTGGCACCGTTAAAATTCCTTGAACTGTTTTAAGCTCAACTGCTACTTTACGTAAAATTTCAGGCACGTAGTGAAATAGTATAAATTGAAAAGCCTGTAAATTGATAACAGATAACTTCACTACCATACCTCCGGCACTCTTCAAATTGCATACGCGATGAAAAATTGGCCGAATTTTGAGGACAGCCGCTGGATACGAGTCCAATCTGATTAAATTTCAATCAAATCTGAGCGTATTCTTTTCAACACGAATTTGGGAAGCAATCTGAATTCATGACAGGGCGTTTTCTGTACACCATTAATAATAAAAAAAATCATTCTCCTTTCACCTCCAGGAAAGCTGAATTTCCTGTTTTGTGAAAGTTTTTCCTGCTGGTTCCACCCGTTGTGGTTGTCAGGGGCATACTTCAAGTGTATCATAAATAAGGCTTATGTTTCCTCAGGGTAAACAAAATCAGGAAACATTGCAGGGAGGAAGTAGATTGGCAATATGTATATGAGAAATAAGTAATGACATGTTTATTATCTTCTTAAGAGACCACCCAGCAGGATGTGCGTTGAAATGCATCAAAACCGGGCATGGAGCGGTGTTTTACGACATGGCATAGAAGTAGGCACCTACAGGCATTAGATTGTGTTTAGTTAGTCTGAGGGCTCTTGGGAACACCGCCGTCCTGGTTTTGTGTTACATGATTTCACTTTCATTATGACACACTTTGTCAGGCAAAATGACACGGTGCCATAATTCAGAAGAACGTAATCGTAACATGTGCGTATGATAGGCAACGTTGCGAAATTGATGTAATCAGCGCGGGTGTGCTGTTAGAGCAACTCATGTATTTGTAACAACAAATGAGGATTACCGAACATTTATGTTTTCTTTGTCTGTATCTGCTCGTTCGATGCTCGATTAACTGCTGGAGGCGTTTGATGGATGTTGCTAGTGCTGAGCTTGAGGCTAGATATCGATTCCTAGAATTGACATCACAGGAAAGCTATATTCCGCTTACTGTTTCGTAATATCATCGGCATAGGCTTAGGTTTTGACTTCGATTCGCGGCAAGGTTGGGGTGTCAAATAAATGTATAAACAAAACAACTGATGGCAGTATTGTGATACAAGCCATCACAGATCTTCAAAACTAGAAATTTATGGAAAATTTGGCCTAAAAACCCTGGCCCAAGGTTTTGCTGGCATGAAATTAACGCTATAGTTATCTAGAGCGGCAAGCTCGTTGTTCATGAGGACGTTTCCTAGTGAGATTTTTTAAGAGAAGTGATTCAGAGAAAACCAAATAAATATTTGAGCTTTTGAAGGAATTTTCGGTGCAGTAATTTACGTTAAGCACTTTTGAAACTGCTAACGTATATTGTATGTCACGCTAAGGTGTATGTCAAACGGACCAAGGTTTGCTGTATTTGGCATGCGGACAAGACCTACAGACTAACATAGGATCGACTTACCACAATATTCCTCTATTTGGTCCCAGTGGTTTTTACGGCTCTACAAAAAAAAAAACATAGGACCGATCCATTGGATAGTTGCTCGCGATTCTGCTGCCTTACGAAGAATATCTTTTACTGTCCCATCACGCTATCTGGCTTCTTGGCCATCCAAGATGAATTGGCAACCATATTCGGAATCCATCCTGTGCGCGTTATATATTGAAGTGCTACGTATACAGCTTCGATTTCGGCAGACATGACGAAAACTGGATTTTGGAATTTCAACAACAAAATTTACCCCTTTTGTGGAATATCCTAATGCCACATGCATCTTGGTGAAAACGATCTGACGTACGATGTACTTCCCATGAATCAATCCTAGTGAGAGCTGCTATGGTCTGGTATCATTTTCTCCATAAACGTGACATTGTTGCAACATTGTTGCCGTATAGCCTTGAATAATTTTCTGTTTGATTCCAAACCACAAAACCATAGTGGCATTGTTTAACTAGGTTCTTACTGACGATGTATACCCTTCGGTACTCTGGAGGTTCCTGTGCGGCTATTGCATGAAGCGTGTTTAACGTTGTGCTCTTCTTACAACCCGTAATTTTGCGAAGGCACTGGTTGATGACGAAGTTCAGAGCTTCCAGATTGCTCTTCCTGGTAACACTATAGATTCCTGAATCATATTATTATGGATGCCCTCCCCCGCGAGCATCACTGATCATCTTGATCATTTTCATTCCATCTGTAGTTTGTCGTTTCATGTCACGAATTTAAGTTCGAAAGCGCATTAATTTGTCAAGAGTAATACCTAGGTATCTGTAGGCATTAGGAAACGTCCATTAATTACGTCACGCAAAAAATGACTTTTTATAATTTTCTTATTTGGAGTCTATGCCTTACCATAAGAGGGACTTGTTTTGGGTGAGACACGTTTGCCTAGCAATGCAGTTGTCGGAATTCGCTTAGAATGCACTTCTGCACCAAGGAAATGTGCCCCCATTTCATGTTTTTTCGCGACCATGTTTTATACTCATTGTCTCGAGGTATTGCTTGATTTCAGAAAATTTCCGTTTTATTGGGGTGTTACTTTCCCTTACATTTTTTTCTTCTAACTCTTCATTCATCCTACTGATTCACTAAAAATAGGAACTCTAAGTGGGAGAAAGTATATGTACCTTTTCATGAATATCTCCAAAATAACGAATTGCTCTGAAATTATTCAAACCTTGTTTTCAACTTGAGTAATTGCTTGCTGAAATAATTTATATGCATCTTGGTAAAATGGACTTAGTTTGTATTGATTTTCATCCTTCTTCTCAACCTCTTCTGTTTCTGATTCGTTGTCCATACGTTCAAAATCTTCTGAACTTTTCAAATAAATGTTGAGAAAGAGATAAGCATTTGAATATGTCGGATCGTGTTCATTACTTAGATATATTATTGAGCCAATATATCTTAAAATTGATATGGTCATATATGTTGCACATGTTGGCTATAATAATTTGTACCCATGTACAAAATTTGTGGTCGACTCCAAAAATGATTTATCCACAAACCGTATTGGTTTATTTTTTGTTAGGTGTGCGTCACAAAGATAAATAACACAAACATCTCTCAAAATTTGCTCTTGCTCCGTTATATTTGAAACTACTCACTCATAATGAATTTAGGATGTAATGAGGGATGGTCATTTTATTCAATGCTACACTTACCGCATGAAGATTTGCTTTGGGATTGTTGGTAACAATTCCACGGAATGGTAACCCATCATTCTTGTAGCACCTCATATAAGAATTTAAATAATACTCCAGGACAACTTGCAAATCAATGCCATGTTCGTCAGTTGTGATGTGACAGAAAACGGTATTGTATCAGAGCAATACTTTGGATCATCAGAGCAGTTTCGAGCTCTTATAACCAGCAAATTCAATTGTAAGTCTTTGCCGTTGGCATGCGTCACTCGCTTGAACATACTACCAGTTGCATTCATGTGAGCTAAAAGTTTCCTCTTATACCGTACTAGTTCTTTGTGCACTATGTCATGCATCAGAAATTATTCTTACCGTAAAGAGCGCAAAGATCAACCCCTTGAACGAATTTTCTCTCCGACTATTCAAATTTGTTGCAAAAGTTATAACGATCTCCGAATAACTATCGTTTTCAACCAGTGCTTGATGTTTTGCCCATTTATCATAGAGGAAGATTGAACTTCAGCAGTTCTTAGTCTCTTCATCAGATTTATCAACACTCACAATTTGCTGTTGACGGGTTTGTTTTCGAAGGTATTGTAAGGTTTGTTGCTTAAGCCTTTTCATGGCCAATCCTTTGCATGGTTGATTCTTCTTTTAGGAAGGTGAATAGGGGTTTGATTCACAAAAACTTCAAAGAGGTTTTTTTAGAAAGCAACGCTTCATACCTGAGCAGTCTGCATGGTCGTTCATGTCTATAATGCCTACAATAGCTATAGATTATTATTATTGCATTTTTGCGGTGGTGTTGGTTCTCTATTAAATAAATACAATTTTTCTCAACATCATTCATTTTTTCTCACAAAAGTAAGGTATACTTGAGTTTGTCAAATTTGTTTCTCTTTGAGGCTTGCCTTATATTGGGCGATAATCGAGCAGTGGTTGCTGCATGCTACATGATCAGAATGTCAAAATAGATCACTGTTGATTTAAACTAATGGTACCTGAAGTAAGCGCCGATTTATTATGTTGCTGAATCCTAAGATACTCCTCGACATGTATGAAACGAGACTTAATTTGTTTGCCTATATCGAAGATTGAAGTCCGACTCTGCAAATAGCCATTTGATATGGATATTTCACCTGTGCGCTCAGTCTCAATGACTTTCAAGCAATCATCGTGCTACTGCTACATCAGCTAATGTCTGAGTTCTTGTATGCTGTGCAGAACTGGCAGATTCTGATGAGTCACCAAGTTGAATGATCAATTCTGGCTTGCTGCTCTAGATACTGCAGCCAGTATAATTTGTGACGTCCGGCTGATGAATGAACAAGGGAGTAAGTCGGCTTTCTGTTCACCAATACTAGTGAAGTAGTTCAAAATAGAATTAAACGTTTTCAAGTATTCTTTCTTTAATTTTAACAACTTTAATCCGTTGACACTGCCTGAGTCTAGATAATGTCAAACGGCTTGGTCTGTGTCTACGACAATCAATGCTTAGTCGTCATGTTCATGAACAGGACAACTAATTATGCTGTGCTGACGGATACTAGAAACAATTGTTCTGTCGTCCGTAGGTTCAATTTCTCTTAATCAAGACTTTGTTTCGTAAATACTAAGCGAAACAAAATCGTGATCCATATGTCCTGTTGACATCACTTTAAGACCGATGTCAACAGCACCGGCATTTAACCAGTTGCGATCGTACAAAGTCAGTCAGAACCGACGTTGCACTGATTACGGTATCTGACGGCTCAAATGCCACATTGACTGCACGAAAAACTCAGCACGATTTGGGCTCGCTCGATTGCTGCTCTCATGAATTGCGCCACAATTTCCGCAGTTTAGCTACGCACTTTATTCCATCTGGGCACAATTTTTGGTACTGTGGGCTCCGGCACACTTGCCACTTCGCGGTTTCATGTGTTAGTTACGAGTTCCATGGCCGAACGCAAAGCAGTTGCCACACTGCGTCACGTCGTGGTGTCTCGGACGATACCGGTCCCACTCGACGATGATGTCGAAAAGGGCCCGTGTTTTCAACAGTTTCGCCATCGTGACGGAACCCTTCTCAATGTGGATCAGATAGAGTTGGTCCCGGTAGTTTCCATGTTGCTAGCGCCTGATGGGAAACACCTTCTTAGGCTTCAGTGCCACCGCTTGCAACTCAGCGAAGATTAACTCCCGAGTAATTTCCGGAAGGTCACGCAGAATCACCTTCATAGGCTTGCTTTCGGGTGCGTCGTGCGTGTAGAACTCGTGTTGTTTGGCGACTAGATGAGCGCCGACAGCACGGTAGTCAGCCTCCGTCGAACACACCACTTTTGTGCCATTACCGAACAGCTTGTAGAGCGGATGAATATAGATAGCTGCAAGCTCGGTCCTGAGTGCAGCAATGTCTTTTGATGTAGCGAAAAGCGGGGAAACCTTCACCTTCTTTTGCACCTCCTGTACCGGAAGCACGGCGAATTGATTGCTCGCTTGTAGACTAGCGTCCGGATCCACTGGATCGGCGTCATAATGGCGCAGCCGCTTGGAGCTGCCCAGTTGCGGTAAGGATTCGGGAGATGATGTCACCGTTGGTCGATTTTTTGGACAAATTGCCACGGCAATAGATCGAGCGAGATATTTTTCCAAATTTGGCAGCACTTTTTATGCTTTGCTACGACCAGAAGATGAGCAAGCGCAGGGTGATAAATCGCGAACCGGAAATACAATCGCGCAGAAAGCGGGCGAGGGGGAAAACGGGAAAAAACTTTTAATGCTAGAGAGCGAAAAACACGTCTGTACGTGTCGCTTGATCGAATTGTGACGACTGAACCAATTTCGTTCGCCCGTGGCTACATATACTAGCGTTGATCGCATAGCCAAGAAAGAAGGGATTCACGAAAGTGCAGAACGAAGCAAATTTAAATATAGGGGACGGGTCACAATTGAAAATCATACACCGGCTACAGAGCAAAGTTATTTTGAAGAAAAATAAGACGTTTGGTACCCGTTTGGTACGACCGTGTTAGAGAAAACACATTTTTCAACCCGTTGATATGCAAATTTGTATGGCAGCAAAACAAGGTCATTTTAAATTGAAAAATTGAACTTATTATACTAATGAAACTTCTTTCTCATTTCAATGCGGAAAATTGGTGAGTTTTTCTAATCAAATGGCGTTTGAATGAAGTCATTCGGTTTAGTCGAACGAGAGGTATAAGCGTTCAAAAACATTTCACTTTTGCGAAACGCTCTCATTTTTAAATTTTTTGAATTGACAATCGGTATAGATAGGAGAATACTACTTTCATGTTTGTTATTGTAACATCAAAATAATAAATTTTATCAACATCAATTTTGTTCACATATGCTCACTCAGTAGATTGTCAAATTTTCCACCAAAAAAGTTTATAGTCATCAAAGTTACAGAAGGTTGAACATGGCGTTTTTTGGAAACAAAATTTTGCTTGGCTTATTTATTTTTGCTAGTATACACATAGACCTGAAACCAACCTCTTGGGTAAAAGTGTACCAAATGACTAATATCCATTCGCACTACAAGGTATATTATGTGATACAGAGTATCTTGATATCATTTGTCACACATATTATTTCCAGCGAAAGCAAGATGTATCAATTTCAAGACAGGCTATATCAAACAATTAAGTTTGTACAAACGTTCAGTGTATTAGAATTAGCATTGTAACGAAACCAATTTCGGTCACTCTTTAAACAATCAAGCGATCTAGAGCATTGCTGCGTAGTCCTACGTCACCTTTGCCCACAACCCCATTGGGCTGTACCTTGTAGTTTTTCAAGCCATCGTTATACAAAGTGGATTGAAAGGGGTAAAATGTTAAAAGTTGCCTTTTCCCTGTCACGGGCCTCACGACCGAGCACCAAATGGCTTAAATTTATCAATCTCTCATCGGCCCTCAATCTCTCATCGGCCTTCGGAGAGATCCGAAGAGGTAATAATCCATACGCTTGAGTTATGAAATGAAGCAACAAAAATAAAAACTGACATCAATTGATGAATGGAATAAAATTGCTACCTGGATCCTTCGAGAAGATGACAGTTTGCATCGTTCAAGATATATTAACTATCAAGATATATAATTAGCTACCAAAGCTTATCATGGGAAAATTTAAAGATTGGATTTCGTATTTAGAATTGTGTTCCTTTCTTGATCTTACATACGAGTTGCAATTTTCTTCACTTTATAGCAACTATTAACCTAAATTTGCTGTTCTGTAGTAAGAAGGTTGCATGCATTTATTGAAATTAAATGTTGATTTCCATTCCATGTCCTATACCTGTATTGTTACTGGTAATTTCACGAATGTTTCAATGTGCCAACTTTTATTTTGTTCACCATCTCATTCCTAAGATGTTATGCATTACATCAAAGTTAACAAAGAAAACAGAGTTAGCCATCAATGGAACAAGAACGATTTGAGCCTCCTTATGGTTTCAATTAATCTAATAGATGCAAATCCAACATCCATTATACATCATTCGATGCCGCATAAGAGGCTTTTGTTACTCACCATTGAAATCTTCAAATTAAGTCTGCAAAACGAAATTATAAGACATCACTTTTTATTTGTGTTATTTTCAATAGTTTTTTACGTAGGACTTACATCTCTGTTTTCTATCCTTCTATAACGGGGCACCGTTCTGAAATTTCGCGTTACGTTGGAGTGGAGATTTTGTACAATGATATCTCTTATCTGGCCCCCAGAAATATTACGATAAGTAATTCATTCGAAAGGTAGAACATCTACGCTGAATCCCTGTTTTTAACTGAATTCATTACATTTGTTGGAACTATTTTTAAGTACTTAAAAGAAGCTATGTATATCTAAACGCAAAAAGCTCTTAGTCGAAAATGACATCATGTTTGCGCCACACTCTGATTGATTCACACTGCCACAGTTGCCGTCCCAGCGAATATTGAAGATGCGATGATGTCCGACCAATCATATGCTGCAGTGAACGATATTTAAAGGGCATACCGTCGAAAATTGCGTCACGCTGGCACGTGTTTGTCCTGGAACTTTTTTTTTGTTTTATTCCGTTCGCTCTCTCGTTTTGGTGCATAGTTCCCGATTGAACTCACCCGACGATGTGCTATCGCCGGAAAAGCTCTTCGCTAACAACCGTTACGCCGTTCTTGAAAACGGTGATGAACCGAAGATAGTAAAGAAACTGCCGCCGCTATTCGTAGCGAGATTTCCAGAAGGCTTCCTGGAGAAGGTTGACTATTACATCAACAAGGGCCTGCGGTGTACAATCAAACTCTGCTGGCAGGGATAGAAGCTGATGGTTTCGGCGCTATCCCATTACAACGCGGTCATGCAAAACTGCACGCTCGACATCGAAGCAAACAAACCGTTCAAGGTGGTATTTCGTGGCCTTTCGAAGAGAAAGGATTTGCATAACTGCCGAGCTTTGTTCCACATCGACGTTAAGTGGGATCGTTGCCAACCAGTCCACCGTGATGTCACTCAGTGCCTATCTGCCTAATGTTTGGACATGGCATGTAGAATTGCCACATGGAAAAGCGCTGCGTCGAATGCCGCAAACTTCATGAACCGGATGCCTATGAGTGGATAGAGAATACTAACCAGAGTGTGCCACCTGCGATGCGGCTCATGAAGCAACCAGTTGAGAATGCCCAAAGCGTGCAGAATTCATCGAAAACCGCAGAGAATCGCCAGCCAACAATCAACCCGGTCGTCGACGACGGCTGGTCTGCCTCCGGCCTTCACGACCGAAAATTTAACGGCTGTACCACCAGTCCAAGTGCTCCCAAACCGTTCGGACCCAAGTCACCTTTCTGTCTAGCATCGATTTATAGCTGCAACATCCGGCGCGATCGATGATTCGATACTTACAACGGAGGAAGTCGTAGCAATTTTGAATCACGTCACCATCATCAAGCGATCCTGCAGAACCCGTTCGGAATAAATGTAAGCCATGTCAGACTGGTCAACGTCAACTACCAGCTGTTTCCGAGCTTTCAGCTGAAATTCATCGAAACAATTGGAGTAAAGATCGAATCCACTATCGGCCCTATCACTATCATCGCGACATATTGTCCCAAACAAGCAAGCGTCAATAACGGGATACGGCACTTTAAAATGATATCATCAAGCTTGCTCGAAGGCATTGGTAGTTCATCATCGCCGGCGACCTGAATGCAAGACATGAAGCCTGGAGAAACGCACGATGAAACTAGAACGGCTCGATCCAACAGAAGGACCTACAAGAGGGTCATTACACCAACAATCTATATGCAACTAGCGATTTAAAATTGGTTTACTGTTGTAGAACCACCAGGCCCGAAGCACACCTTGCAGTCTGCACCTTGCAATAATTCTTGCGCTTTTCTGTACCTTTCGGTTTTACTATCTTTGTTGTTGTTTTGATTCGCTATGTTGTTATGACTACAATACTCGAGGGTGTGTTGGTGAGAGTTACGTTACTAGGGGCGAATCATTGCTTGGGACCGAGCTTAGGACCGGTGTGCTGAGCCAAGAAGTATTTTCATTTACTTCATGACTACCCAAGTAGCACATCACGATCATAATTAGTTGCATCGACTTGATTATGACTAACAAAGGCACATGTATGTATTCCCAACTTAATGACAACATGTGTGCTATTAGGGTATCCACCCGCTGATTGCACCATCTTGAGTCCGGATGCTCCAACTTCGTTGAGCAGATCCGGGGCCCATGTAACGATTGACATCTTTCTATCAATGCGAGATACAACATCGCCCAGCTGGTCGTGCACCAAGAATTCCGCTTAGACAACTATCCAGTGGCGACTGAAGTTGATTCCTTGGTCAACTGGCATCCGCTAACCAGGTGCAACTACCATCATTCAGTTCCATCACCAGGTCGACCACACCGTCGATACCGGTGTGCGCCCGAATCAACAAACGGCATCGATCGGCAACTGTAGTCGATCGAGCAGGTGATTTCCCACCCCGGAAGAAACACACCCCAGAAGCAACACAAGTGAACAGCTCCGTAACTAGTGATAGTTTCACTATCAAATTTGATCCGTCTGCGGAACACCACTCGCAGACAGTATCAACGTATTGGTCTGCCTGCATCAATAGCAGGATTCTCTCTG
>JASCZW010017847.1:0-16358 GCA_034211315.2 Aedes japonicus
ATGGTGGATAATGTAATCATTAGCATAGTTTAACCTCAAATGACTGGAAGAAACATGGAATAAATATGATTTCTGCTAAATGTATAATAAATTTTAACTCAATATCCAACAGTACATTCTGCCAACTAACCTAGATGTCAGCGGAGCTGCTGAAGACATTCCCTTCGGTACACGCAACCAAATGCAAAATTTGGATGCAGCACTTGAAAGTAAACATAAACAAATACACTTTCGACAGAAATTATTCACTAACTACACGAATTAACCCAATACTCAAGTTCTAACATTTCCGCATTCTTTGCTGCCGCACCCTGTAGGACCAATTGATCGATATTTGTCATGGAAAGGAAAAATTCTCGTCAAATCCTCAATTGGCCAAATGTGTTCATTAATTGTTTTCCTCTCTTGAAAGTAGTGAATGTGGATTACGGTTGCCATTGTGGCCTACTTTGCCATTGATTAAGTCTTCCTGTTTCACTGCTATTTGATCCGTGGTATGGTTTAAGTGTCGTCCATGGTTAATAATCGGTGCAAAAACTTTTTCACATTATGGCAAAACAACGCCAAACACTTGCCTTAGCCTTGGGAGTGATAGTTTTTGTTCGGAAAAAATAAGCATATGAAATGAACTTTTTCCATTTTCTTCTAAAAACCCACGGGGTCTGCTCGTAACGGCTGTCAAACATAAATTACCTGAAGAGACTAGTCAAGTTATGAATGGAGTAAATTGACAGTTTTTTGTTGACAGGAGCAGTGTTTTCATTTTAGTAAAGTGGCGAGAAAAGGAAACAGTCACGGACTTATTGACCTGCCCTCGTAAGTCAACAGCGTCATGAACTGATGTATTTTGTTACTGCTTTTAAAACTTGACGTGACTTGTTGTTAATAGGGATTAAAAACTTTGAACGCATGCATACTAACAAACCCTTTTTTTAAATTTTGTACGTGACCTCAAAAGCATCCTTACTGTTGGTGTAAATCGGTCCAATCGGGTTTATAGTCCCGTTAAAAATACTTTGTCTTTCTTTTTATAAACTCCCATAAGAGTTGTCTCAACAGCATCTTAACAGTTCGTTTAAAATGGGTGAATTTAGCTATAGAGCGCAGTTTTCCCAATAATGTAAAACACAATCAAACTTTTTAACTGGCCGCAACAGCATCCTTTTTTTTTCTTTCCTAGCGTTTCAAGCTTATTGCTTTCACAATTAGCTTATTGCATGCTCTCAATTTTGTGTTTTAAATGCACTTCCACAGCTATTAATTGCAAGATTTCGATGCCAGGAGCCATTTTTGCATTTGTATGATTGTGTGGCATGAACAATCATACCCTATGCTAAAGGAGTGGAGAAATTTTCCTTAATGATAAATTGAAGAAGTTTAACCCAGCCACTTCCAGCATGATGTTGCTTTGAAGGTGCGCCTTTTAAGACTAAGCTAAGGGAAACTCCATGAACAGCATCCTTAATATTGAAAAAAAACCTTTAAAATTTGGTTGACAACTTTTACAGAATATAAAAATAAGATATCAAAAAAGACTACAGCGCTTCTTCCTGTAGTAGAACTCCCTAACCAAGTGGCGTTTCAAAATAGCTCTGGGAGATGCGTGCAAGTCTTTTTTCACTATTCTGCGCATCGATTTTTCAGAATTGATTTTGTTGGCAAATTTCCTTGCAAGGGCCGATTCTATTACGATTGGCGTACGTGTAAAATACGGACCTCCACTCTCCAGATTTCTCTGCATAAGACCATCCACACTGAAAAAAATAATTAATTTTAACAAGCGCGTAATATTTCCCCTCGTTTAATTCCAAGCCAAAGGAGTCGTAAACAACGAAATTGTTGGAAATCTTTCATGCGCCATACAACAATGTTTGCAATCTTTCATACAACAAGCGATATCTAGGTGTTATTTGGCTTAAATTTACATGAAATACCTAATTATCTTCTGCCAAATCTAGCATTCTCATTATGTGCATTAAATAATGCATAAAATTCAATATTTGTCAGTGTATATTTTTTTATGAGGTAAACTGTGGTCAAATGACATCCTACTACCTTGGCAATTTACTTTGGCGTCTTCTGGGAGAGCAGCAAACTCTTAATTACTTCGTCGACGTACATTTTCACAAATTTGCCATTGATGATTTCGATGTTCTGATGTAGCACTTGAAAATAAACCTGGAAGAAACACTATCAAAAGAAATAATTCATTTGTTACACATATCAACACAATATTGAACCTTAAACTTTACCACATTCTTTCTGCAGCACCTTGTAAGCTCGGACACAAGAGGGAAATACCTGTGTTCCATACCAGGAGATTTTAGAACAAAATTTACATACATTTTTTAACTTTCTCACTCTCAAAGGCTCTCATTAATTTTTCAATTCTCTTAACTCTGTGTTCTTTCTATAATACTTTGCGTATTAAACATTAAAGATCGATATTCTTGATGCTACATTCTATGAGGTTATTTTGTTTAAATTAATCTTCTGTGATTTACCGACAAAATCAAATTGTTTTAGGATGTTCATAGTCGTTCAAAATGTCCTAGAATTTAAAAAAACTGCGTCTAAAATTATAACTGCTTATGCATTTTTCTCCATTGATGAAAAAATCTCAAACTTTCCGGTTTACTGTAGCTATAAGGGTTTATACAGGCTTCGTTGAAAATATAATAGTACAATGAAAGTTTATCTAAGAATATAACAATGACTTTCTAGATTATTCTAGAGGCTATATCAGGACTATTCAAGAAGCGATATGCAACATTATTTTATTTATTGTATTTCAGAACATTAATTTGATTTCAGAATCAATTAAATGAAGCTAATATATAGTAGAAACGTATGCTGGTAGTATGTTCCGCTTATATTAATATCTACATCATTATATGAACATTGCATGCATTGCAACAATGTATACTGGGAAATGAGAGGGACCATCAGGGCACCCGGTTGAAGCGAACATGATAGAGTAGAAATGCCAAATCACCACGACTAACGAATTGTGAATAGTGGGTGGGCTTTCATGTTCGATATCTCGCATTTTGATTAATCTTGTTGTTGGAAAGAGATTCCTTATTTCCACGGGGATACTTCTAAGCAAAGTTGCCAATCGACTCACCCAGCTCGGACAATCAAATCGTATCATCATCATATCGCTATTACTTCATTTGCTTCATACCACTCCATCATGGCACTTGCATCGAAAAACCATGCCAAATCGGATAAAAAGAGCTAAATATCATCGTGGCTTCTGACAAAACGCAGCAATCGTTTTTGTAGGCATTCCTGCTGGGTAAGTTTCGAGGTTGATTGCACCTATGGTGATGAGAGTTTTCTTCTCTGCCACACGAACAAATAACTTGCCAAACAAGGTATGTTTAAAATATACAGGTGTTGCATTTCTGGCCATAACCGTATAAATACTGCTCCAGAAAGTATGGACGCAGTCTAAAACTGCTGCCATTTTTAGAATAATTGATAACTACTTCGTTCTTTTGATGGCTGCATCATGTTGTTTACCTTCATCTCTCAGTACTTGTGTAACGGTTGAACCGTTTCTAACAGTTTCTCTCAAAATGCGTGGACTTTTAGGGGAACAACGTTGAAACAATGTAAATAAAATGTAACGGTAACTGAGTAACTAAGAAGGCCGAGCAAACAGTGATCAGGAAGGTTAGTGAGGATAACACGTTTGAGGATGCACTGAAATCGAGTCGAAAAAAGGTTTTGCTAAGTTGCAGCACATTTGAATCTTCGAACCTTTAAGAAGCAGAAGCAGCTTAAATGGAAGCCGAAACAAGGAGCATTGATCAGGCCCAGAGTGTGAAGTTGTATGACACCATTCTTGCAAGAAATTCAAACTGCAAAATCGAGGATGACGAAACGTACTTGAAATTCTACTATTAACCCTTGCAGGGGCCACAATATTATACGGTGCGTAAAGAGGGAAGTATTGAACCAGTCTGAGACATCCACATCTGGCAAGTGAAATATAGATAAAAAGAACTTACAAAAACCACGTCTACCCATGATTCGAAACCACAAGAATCCTATTGTCTTCTAGCCACACGGAAACAAATACGTTTCTGTTTTCATGAACAAAAAATCATGCTACTAACTCTCTTCTTATTTTATGAAATTGTGACTCTTATTCATGGTTTCATTATTTTAATGACAGATGCGTGTCATTACTTAGGAAGTCTTGTTTTGTCTCTAATCTTAAATTAGCTTCATTAATCAAGAGTCTTTTCAAGAATAACAATAGCGTAGTCAGTACATCCACCAAGCAGTCTTCATCAACAAGGTTCAAATCATGAAGGAGGATTTACTTTTTTGTTTTAATTCAGAGTCGATAAAGTAGATTTGGTAGATTCATGGATAAAGTTTTCAGTATCAGGAGTTCAGCTCATGCTTTTGACCCGATATATTCATGATTCATGATTCATGATATCACGAATTTTGTTCATGGTGTATATTCATGAAATCATGACCTGTTTTTCTCGATTAGAAGAGTACATTATTTCCCGTGCAGGTATTGCGTCTTGTCATTAGGTGAAATTAACAATAGAATGGTATACCTAGAATGCTTCATTCGTTTCAAAGGACTTGAACTCTCCTAATTGCTCGCAAACTCGACCAATTGGGGGCGTTGAAGAAGGCTCATCTTAGGAAAAATGTCTCGGCAACAGATACCATTCAACAATTTGAAAAATATTGGAAGAATATGTCAATGCCTGTCACTACGAGGTTTGTCCAGCAAGCATACAATTGCCAGTTTGCAAATATTGAGCACAATCCTGATGTGTTACTCTTATGTTAGCAGATTGTCTAATAAAGATTTAATTTCCAACAATTGTGTAGTATTTTTACTTAAAAATTGGATGTATCCATACTCTTTGAGGCAGTCTTTAGAAAGCCAGTCCTTAAAAAATGTTTAAAATCTTCCAATACGTATATTTCACCGTCCATAAAGATTTTCGTCAAGTAAAGGGTGTGCGGAATCAATTTGCGACACACACAAATATTCGTCAAAATTCGCCCGTTCAGGGCTTTCAGGGAGTAAAATAAAACATGTTATTAATATTTTCCCATGTTTGTTTTATTCAATTTCAATTCCGTATCCAAATGCACGAACCTTCTTATTTACACTACTCATAAGGTCTTGTACAACAATTGGACAAAATTGTTCTTGCGTGGCAATCCATTTTATCTTCATATTTTCCCCCGATTTTACTTCCTTAGGATGCTTCCGACGTGCCTGCTTCATGATGGCCCAGTATTTTTCGATTGGCCGCAGTTCCGGTGAGTTTGGGGCTTGAGACGGTTCGGCACGAAATTGACCTCCTTGTACCACTCCAAAACCTCGTTTGAGTAATGGCACAAGGCCAGAAATTCGTGCGACCATCGTGTTCCCTCATAATAGTAAGAGATGCTTTTGGAGGCATTCCTTTACGGACACCTGCCCATTGACCGTTCCAGTTGTCACGAATGGGGTGCTCCGCTTTCCACACGAGCAAATTGCTTGCCAAATCATATATTTTTTGGCAAACTTTGAACTCTTCTGCTTTCTAACTTCCTCAGGGTCATCGAATTTATGATGAGCAGTGAAAAACTGGAGCCATGGAACTGATCTGAGAAGCAATCGGACCGATTTTAGATGATAATTGCAGTGGCTACGATTTGGGACGTCTTTGAAATCTGGGTGAGCAATTTTGTTTTTAGAGCTGCGGCCGCTGATATCTATTATTCTCGGTTATTTTGATTTAAATTTTCACATTAGTAGTATTAACAGTGATAAACTATCTAGTTTAATAAAAGGTTAACTATTAGGTACATTTCCTTACAATCAACAATCAATAATTTTTGTAACCTGTTAACATTGTAGTCGACATTTAATTGCAATATTTGACAGTTGGTGAATTGTTTGGACGCTTTTAACTTTCAGTCGTCGCTCACTAATTTAAATCCAAACAGCAGTAGTGATGTGGGCGAGTGAGGTATGTGTGTGTGTGTGTGTGTGTGTGTGTGTGTGTGTGTGTGTGTGTGTGTGTGTGTGTGTGTGTGTGTGTGTGTGTGTGTGTGTGTGTGTGTGTGTGTGTGTGTGTGTGTGTGTGTGTGATAAGGGGAGGGGGAACATATGATTTTGGGTCGGCGCTTTCTTCTTACTTTCAGAGAGCGAGTAATGGCGCTATAACCATCAGCCATAGGGAGCTAGGACAATAGTTAATGCTAAAGTCCCAACCGTTTGAAGATAAATGGAGCATCACTTAACCCCTTATACTAGATGCTCCCAACGACCATTTTTGAATATATTTTTGTTCTGTGCACCAAACAGGGCATTCTGTTCAACTATTCTCTCCGACTATTCATTTCCATTTTCCTTTGATATCTACTAAAGGCTACGTGGGTTCTCCGTGTCTTCTTAAGGTAGATACTAAATCCTCCTTATCACCAACGGTTACATGGACGTGGCCAGGTGAGCGATCGAGGAGTGTTTTCGTGGTGATTGTTGCGTGAGGAAATGTATCAGAAGCTGGTTTCGTTTCATGGTGGCATGCAATGTCTTCAACGAATTATTCCTCATCGTAGCTCCACCCACGAGGTGTGCAACCGTCAATGCTAATGCTAATGCTAATGCTAATGCAGTGAAAAACTGGAGCCATGGAAGGTGCCGGAAGTCTGCTTTTACATACGTCTCATCCATAACGAGGCAATGTGGTTTTGTTAACATCTGGCTATAGAGCTTCCGTGCACGTGTTTTATCTACCGCTTTTTTGACTTTGTACTTGTGTAGTCTTTCACGTTTTTTCACATTTTGCACGGAAGTTTGGGTTAGATTCAGTTTCTTCGCAACACCTCGAACTGAACTGTTGGGATTCCTCTTTAAAGCTTGGACTATCCGCTTGTGATCCTTAACATTATACGGAAATCAATTTTTGCCACTTTTTTCTTTCCGATCGATGGTCAAACACTCGTGGTACCGATTTAAAACCCTAGTAGCACACATGTTGCCATTCGGTTGAGATAACATAAATATAACTTGCTAAGTCATAATCAAGTTACAACAACTAATTATGACCGTAGTGTGCTACTTGGGAACACGAGACACCGTAGAATGTACCATTCCCAGCTTCCTGCTGATGGCACGATGAGTAAGATCCGGATTTCGAGGTACGTGCGCAAAATTTCTTTGCGCTGCTGTTCTTCCGAATCCATCTTCGCAACGATTACTCATCTGCTAGTGAAATTTTCACAGTGTAAACAATATACATTGAACTAATTCAACCCAAAATTTTGATAGAAAATACGCAACGGGTGAAAAGTTACGCCTATTTAAAAGTGGTGCAATTTGATTCCGTACAACCTTTAATCGCCATTACAGTTGCCAAGTACGTGATAGTTCCGTCAAATTCTGTTTATCATTGCAATTGGCTTTATTTTAATTTTTTGCGACTTCAATTCGAAAATTCCTAATTGCCGACCTAATTTCTAACAGCGAAAAGAGATATTTGGGTTCTTGTTTTCTATCTTCTTTATCTTCCTGTCTATTCTTTAACTTCCTGTTTGTACGGCTATAGACTAGTGTACTATTTTTGACGCTTTTTTGTTTCCTTTGCAATACACTGTGGACTGTGGGTTTTAACCATTTCGTAGATCGCCGTTTTTTGTTATCTTAAATTATAGAGATTCCTACCTTATCGGTAGGTAGTTCATTCTTGCTGTATCGTGTTGTGTATTGTTTGTGTGATTTAGTTTAAAATGTATACAAACACGTATATCTGCTCAAAACCTGTGACGATATTACGAAATAAAAATTAAGGCCCATCAGGACATTCATCACTTCACACCATAGTTTTCGGTACGCTTTCTACAGCTAGTTTATCACTTGAAATTTTGACGAAACAGTTTGAAAGAAACATACTCATATTAATATTTCATGTAAGCTTAGGCCACAAATCTCCTAAATCAGGTATGTTGCATGACAAACAACTTTCGCTTGCACTTAAACGAGGGGATTTTTTACGCTTTTACAAAAAATTATTGTTGCGTGCGCCCTGCGTGCGACGCCGCACCTACTCATCTACATCATTGATGTCGCGGCGCTTGGTCGTCTCCATGAACTCCAAAGTGAAGCTACAAGTTCTGAAATGCTATTAATATCTAAACTAGAGTAATCAAATTAGTGCTAAACCTAATTGAAGAGGTCAATGATACGATAATTGAACATAAAATAGAACTTGAAAATAACGAAGAGTACGGGTTTTTAGGTTAGTCGGTGATTGAGATCGGCTTAATGGAACTCCTTTATATACAAGTAAGTTAACCGTGTAACACTGTTCTAAAACTTGATCCTAACCAATTATCGTTGTATCAAACTAGATTACCCAAAGTTGTACGTAGCATCCGTATCAATTGAATCTGTTCAAACGTTTAGGAAACGCACAAACGTAAGTACACGAGAGTAGGGTGTAAATGGTAATATTGTACCTAATTTGAACCTCTAACAGGAACATTTTAATCGCAGTTCGCGAAAATAAACAGATTGTAATATTGGAAAAGCCGTTTCCTTGTTGCATACGCAACATTTATCATTTCTTTCTGTGAACGTTTCAAAGCTGGTCGAAATGGCCTTTTGACTGACCTGCATTACACTGACTCTGAACTGAAAAGCATTCACAAACGTACTCGCTCGGTACACGCATATTTAATAAACCGGATGTGAACTAGTTATTAATTATGTAAATAATTGCATTCCCCCGCGCAATGTCACGTCAGCTCTTTAAATCCCGCTCCAGACAGGTACCAGGGCATGCAGATGACGTTCATACGTGTCACCTGCCATTGCGTGTTGTGCATTGGGTGACACGGTTAGCCTCAGCTCATTCATAAACGATGTGGGATGCGGGCTGTTTGGCACACGAAATAATCTCCTCCACCGGATTAAGCCGTAGCAGTAATGACCCCATAATTTAGGGTGTAAACCTGGCAGTGAAGGGTTTATGTAGAAGTCCTAAATTGTACAGTTGTTGTAACAGAAACCTTCGCAGTATTTTGCCGACTGTCAGCTACTAAATTTCCGCCCGAATCAGGCTCCCAATTAAGGACTGGCTAAATGTTATTAATTAATGATAAATGCTTTTGCCGCACCGTGGCATGGCTTTTCGAAATGCGGTGGCTTTTATATGGAAAGAGAGAGGGAGAGAGAGAAAACAGCTTGTGTCGTAATTACCGCAGCCGGTTGGATAGTGGAAATTCATACTTTTGAATAGTTTCTGCCTCTTCTCGCGAGTTCCCCCGAAAACATATGGGAACAATGGTCGATGGTGGTTTCGGGAAATTATATTGATCTTGGTTTAGTTATGGTTGGAAGCATTAATTAAGTGATTTCCATTGTTTTTTAATGGGCTAACTAACTATAATTTCATTTCATGGACACCATCGCTTGTTTGTGAGTTCCTTGTTTTATGTCGCCTCCCAAACGAACAAACAGATAAAATGCCAGCCATAAAACCGTTCCCTCCACAAGAATACATAACGTTTCCCACTTTGAAATGATAGTGCTAGAATTAACAACCCAGGACCTGTGCACAGAAACTAACCAGGGAGACAAAGATGTGACATAACATTAAAATCTAATTAAAATCCTGCTGCTTTTTGTCGTCGTCGTCTCTGTTGGTTTAGCATTTTTCTGCTCGTCACCCTCACATCTCACTCCAATGAAGCCGTTGGCTTTCCATCCTTAATCTTTCCCGTGCTCCAATACCGTAACAATCCATTTCCGCATACCGAGGAAACACGATCTTGTCACCTTCGTCGTCGCCGCCATCATCGTCAGCGGGGGAGTAATTGCCAAGTCAAAGCTTGGCTAGGATTAAACAAAAACAAGTCACACATATGGCTTCTACGAGTGAGCTCTACGTATGACGGACGGTCGCGTTCCCGGCGGGGTCCTGTGTTACCCACTTCATACCACAGAGAAGCTCGTCAACCAGTCTCTCAATTCACGATGACGGACAGGATGCTTCCAGCTGATGATGGTGCTTCTCTTAACGGATGTGGACGGACAGACGAGCGGACGCCATCGCGAAGAAGCACGTCCGGCTGAATCGGTACGTGTTTCTTCGAGTGGAACTACGTAGACGGGATTCTTATGTACGTTCCTACATTCGCGATGGAGCACCACATATGGACGTGTGTGGAGAAAATCACTCTAAAACAAAAACTGACAACTAGCAGTAAATGCATGTCTGCTGCTTGATGGAATGCTGTTACAGTCCTTTTGAAGGTAGCTATGGTCTGATTGAATGAAATCCGGCATAAGTTGACGAGAGTTACCATTAACACAATTTTTAAAAGCTTGCTTTAACATTTATGCACATCTGTTACACAACCGTCATTCCCACATGAACGCTGGATCGCTAATCCTGTTTTTCTACAGGGTGTCTCACAATACAGTATGTAAAAAAAGTTGATCCACCCCTTCTCACTTGGCCATTTGCTTCAAATAATCCACCAAAACATTGAAAAACGATTTTTAATATTAAGTTTATTTCTCAAGGGATATAAAGAAAGTCAAATAACGATAATTTCATGTTAAAGCACGAACTGTTCGTGTCTGAGACCAAATATATAAGAAAACGATAAAAAATAACGCAAAAAAAGTATATCCACCATAATCCTGAAAATCATTCAATATTTTGTGTGGCATTGACTGGACAAGCTTAGCAGTCGTTTCTGGTGCAATTTTGTCCCATTCAGTTACAACCACTTGTCGTTATTGCTGAATGCTTGATGGTTTGTGTTACTGAAGCTTAATTTTCAAAATAGACCAGACAGAGATGCTCTATTGAATTAAGGTCAGGAGACTGTGCTGGCCACTCCAAAACATTGATTTTCTTTTCCTTAAACCATTGGGAAATCAGCTTTGATGTGTGCTTTGGATCCCCATCTTGCTGGAACGTGTATCTCCGGCCCAGCTTCAGTTTTTGTGCACTTGCTGAAAGTTTTCGTTTCAGTATGTCCAGATAAACCTCCTCTGTCATTATTCCGTCAATGAATTCAAGTTCTCCATCACCAGACAAAGTCATCAAGCCCCAAATCATGACTCTACCTGCTCAGAAAATGATAAAGGCTAGTTAAGTAAGTGAAAATTAATAATGTTGCAATAACTCACCTCAACCATGTTTGACTGTAGGCTTTAAACACTGGGTTTCCAGACTTTCACCGGTTCTGCGCCATTTTCGTGTGATATCATCAGACCCAAATAGCATTATTTTAGTTTCGTCTGACCAAATGACCTTTCTCCAATCATCGACTGTCCATGTAATATGATCTCGAGCCAACTTCAATCGTTTTTTAATGTTTTTCGCTGAAAACCATGGTTTCTTAATTGCCACTCTACCCTTCAGACCTTGTAGATATAATCGATTTCGGATTGTTTGAGGTGTCACATGGATAGAAAATTCACTCTCAACTTGCTTTGCAATTTTTGGAGCTGACAAACCTCGATCTTGTTCCGCCTTTCTGACGATAGCCCTGTCAATCCGGGAACTTGTCTTCGCTGGTCGCCCTGATCGCTTTTCTGGTGTGAAAGAACCACTCTTTTTGTACTTCTGAACAATTTTGGCAACCGTATCTTTACGTATCTGAACGATATTAGCAATTTGACGGTAGCTTTTACGCCACTTGTGATGCTCTATGATAAGTTTTCGGATACTCAGCGAAATTTGTGCGTTTTTAGGCATTTCGAAACACGAGAAATCAAATTTGAATCACGAAAGCTTCTACACTACGAAAGGATAACTGTATGCAATGTTTACATTCGAAAAAGTGACAGGAACCGCTCAATACACGGCAAAATGGTACTAAGCATGTTTGGGTGGATACACTTTTTGCATGTTTTACTTCCCTTTTCTGTTGATCTTGGCATAGATTTTCAAGAGCAAGATTAATTCAAGTATATTTAATGGTATAATGATAGGTACTATATAATGGACCAAACGCATAACAACACTCATTTTATAAACTAATATTTGAATTGATAACAGGATACTTATTTTACATATTTTACATACTGTGTCACTAAAACAAAATTGGATTACAGCAAAACAACTAAACCAAATCATAGCATTTATTTTTCATATGAAAGATACACGTTTTGAAGAATTTGGTCCTTTTCGTAGGGCCTATATGCTGTAACATATAACCCCAAACAAAGTAGTCAAGTGGGTTGAGATCCAGTGAAGATGCAGGCCATTCTTCGCTTTTGACGAAATCGAGGAAATTTTTCGCGCACCACTCTTGTGTCTTCTTCTGCCTTGTGAGCTGGTGCTGAGTCCTGTTGGAAATAATATGGTGTATTCCCATACAACGTTCAAGCATGAGCAAGCAGATGGTTCTTCAAAACCTGCTTAATGTAATATTCAGTGTGGATTTTTACGTTAGGTTCTATGAAAGAAGAGGAAGTTTGCCTTTTCATGACACAGCGCCCCATACCTTGATTTCCGAACATTCTGATAGCGTTCTACAGCTAGTTTATCTTTTGGAATATTGGCAAGACTTTTGTCATACACATGATCTTTTTGTTGATTATGACTATCCTGAAGGAGGAAGAACTTTCATCCGAAAATAAAATCTCGCAGTCACCGTGCCGAACCAAAAGATTTCTGCTTCTTTGGACCCTGGCTTTATTTTGACGCTCCGCCAACCCGTGAACCCGTTGTTTCTTGAACGGCTTGCATTCCAGATCATGTCTAAGGAGCCTGTTCATTGAAGCAGGGGCTATTTGGAATTTTTTGCTCAATTTACGGCCGGATTACGTCTTATTCGCTCCCTCACACATTTGATCTTTTCTTCGTGCTGGCAGTTCGTCTGTCCTTTGTGTTGAATATAGACATTTCCAGTTTCCTTGAACCGTTTCAAGGTACAAAAAACCGCCTTCTCGCTCCAAACAGCTTAAGCTATTGAATATCTGGCATGGTCTAAGCTTTTGCAAATGTAATTATAAAACTTTCTTCCGTATGGCTTCCATGGTAGCTGATATTTATAAACAAAAGGAATCGCTTATTTATCTTCAGCAATAAGCTATCAAAAGAATACACTCAAAACGGGTATAATCAATTCCACTGTTAAAATTACCCAGCTGAAATAAACCAAGACTGAAAAAAGGTGACACCTATTGTGAGACACACTGTACAAGATTCGACAGTTTTTGTGAACATTATTCGATCAAGCGTTGTTTATGCGTATATTTTAAAGTTATGGTAATGTTTTTTTATGTACAGATTTTCTTATGTTTTAAATTGATATGCGGTATTTTAAGTCATGTTGATTTTTTTTTTTGAGATTACTATTCAGACTCGTAAAATTTACTTAAAATAATAAATTAGTATATCGGAAATATGTTAATTCTATAGTGTGTGATAGATTATTAAACGTTTTGTTTTTTACAAGATGAACTTTCTGTTGTCATCAGTCTGAAAAACATGATTTAAATTCCATAAAAAAAAATTGCGTAAGCTACAAAGAGCCCACCCAAGTAACCAATAAGCATTAAATAAAGCACGTAAGTAGACCTATGTGTGCCTTAAAGACAAGTGATATAATGCATATGAGCATTTTTAGCCATCTTAAATGCTATTCCAAAGCAGGCGACCTCGCCAAAACAAGACGTCTATGTCATTCATTGGTAGTAAAATTTAAAAACGTTTGCAAATGACAGATAACAGCACTTGAAAGCTTGATTGAAAATGCAAAGCAAAATAAAAAAATAAGAACTATTTTGAATTACAGATTCTATTCATTTTCATGTTTTGCTCTTATTTTTTTGCTTCTCCTGTACACCCAAAATAAAAAGTAAAATTGTAATGCAATTTCGCATGTTTGGTTTCATTTCGCGTAATGGATCGTAACTTGGAGAAAAAAATGCAACATTGGTCGTGGGCAAAAATGCAATACATCAATTCGCTCAGAAAAATCCAATTTGTGTGTGAGGTTGTACAGTGTATTAGTAGTAGTAAATTTTTTCTTATGAACGGGGAAACTCAAATTTGCTGCAGTTTTGCATTTGCTAGGATGGGATTCGAACTCGCTGCTTCGTAGTCGATGTGTTTTTATTCTGCGTTTTTTCTCTAACCTAATCCTAATCCTCTACTATCATTTTTTTCTGCTCGGGTGGCACAGGCAGTCAAGGATCAAACAGAATGGAGACAACTTTTGTGTACAGTAGAAGCCACCCTAGCCTTGGCTTGATTGGTAAGGTAAGTTAAGTGGAATATTTAACAGTTCTTAACGGTTCTAGAAGTTTCTTGAAATTTTACGTAGGCACCTCGAAAATTTAACGATCTTTCAAATTCTGAACCATAATTTTCAATTTAGTAATTTTAAACATTTATCATCTGAATTACTACGACTGATATCAGACTGAAATGGTTTTCAAATCTTAAGGATCTTAATGATTCGCTTAAGCAAGTGGCCGGATAAAAAGGTAGCAACCCTCTTCGATTCGAGATATAATTTGCTGATATACTTGTTCTCGGCTCAATAAAAAATTCAAAGTTTAAGAACAACCGGTAAGCCGCTCGGCCCAAGGGCTGCCCCCATTTTTTTGAAATGTTTGAAAAGTCTATATTTTGTTTTTTTTTTTGAATATCTTGATGACTAAAAGAGCTAAAAATAAGAGCTTTTCTCAACTAAAATAAAATTAGTTGTTAAAAGAAGATTTTTGAATGATTTTCACAGTGTTGCATTATTATTAATGTGATTGAAACATTAAATTGCGTTTTCCTTAAAATGCCCAGTGTGTTCAACAGACTTTTTTACGTAACAATCACATATCGAAAAAAAAAATTTGCTCCGTCTTGGAGATAATCACTTCTAAAGATTTCATGTTTTCAAAATTGGTATATTTAACCACTCTAAGGAGTGTATCGAAAATAAGCTATCCACAAACTTTCTTTCAAATGTTGTTCTATGTTGAAAACCGAAATTTTATTCATATAAAAAATTGATCCTTTATTGTACGAGGTTAAACATGAACATAATGAAGACCGGATGAAATTTAAGTTATTCCTTCTCGAATTTTCGAACTTTGGATCGAATGCTCTTCATCAAGTTCCGGACAAGTGTTGCATCGCATTTTTTGGACGCTTGAGCCCAAATTTTTTTGAACTCCTGCATGTTCCCAGCTGCCTTACCAGTCTTCTTGAAGACCTTCTTCACGATTGCCCAGTAACGTCCGATGGGTCGAAGCTGAGGGCAATTTGGTGGATTGATATTTTTTCTCAACGAAATCTATACCCTTTTTCGCAAGCCAATGAGAGTGGTTTTGGCATAGTGAGCCGACGCTAAATCTGGCCAAAATAGTGGAGGTGTACTATGCTTTTTGTATAAAGGCAACAATCTCTTCTGGAGACACTCAGATCGATAGATTTCCGTATTTATAGTTCCGGTAGTGTAAAAAATGGTTGACTTCAAACCACAGGAACATATTGCTTGCCATACCAGTACCTTTCGACCGAAGTTCTCCACTTGAAAATCCGCATCGCTCACATCCTCCCCAATGACGGCAGTAAAATATTGTGGACCTGGAAGGGTTTTGAGTCCTCCTTTACATAGGTCTCATCGTCCATCAAAACGCATGCATCCGGACGCTGCAAAAGACGCGAATACAATTTCCGGGCCCTTGTTGCTGCCCTCTTCTTCTGTTCTGCACTTTGTTTCGAGATTTTCTGCTTCTTGTAGGTCTTCAGCTGGTTTCGCCTCTTGATACGCTGCATCATTCCGACACTCGTCCCTGCTTTTTTGGCCAAATCGCGTATTGACATTGATTTGTTCTTCATGATTAGAGATACCACTTTCTGCTCCAGTTTCGGGTTGGAAGAACCGGGTTTTCTGCCTCTTCCTGGTAGCTCATCCAAAGAATAGTGTTCCCCAAACTTATTAATGATGGTTTTAACACTCGCATGATGAATTGCAAACCGCTTCGCCAATTTTAGCATAGTAATACCCTTCTCACTAAGCCATGTGTCCAGTACCTTAATTTTCACTTCCATTTCCATACGCGACATTTTGAAAACGCAGAATTTGAACCGCACAAACAAGTAAACAAAAGAAAGCTGACAGTCAAACCCACAGCATGCAGTGTTCAGAGCATAAAAACCATCACAAATACATGCATACTGCAGAGTGTATATGGATAGCTTATATTCGATACACTCCTTAGTTGACCCTCTCTTATTTGCTGGGTAACGGTAAGATGATTATGCTTCGCACCAATCAGTATACCTGGCGCTTTGGATTCGAAATCTTTTATCGGTTGTTACCTGAGGTGCCCATAACGTTCGCTAAGC
>JASCZW010017848.1:0-16397 GCA_034211315.2 Aedes japonicus
GGAATAGTGACTTCTTACAAATTATCTAAATTTCACCTAAAACTCAAAGGCAGCCACAAAAAAAAACCTGGACCCTATCACGAACCTAGACAAACGATGACGACCAAAACCGCATCTCTGAAAACCCATTTTTCTACCAGCACCTTTCCCTTGCGGTCATCGACTCGCTTGACCGCAAGATAATTGTAACCTTAGGGATGAGTTGACGGAACGATTTAGAAAAAAAAAAGAAACCAAAAGCCTTACAATTCTCCCCGACGATTACGCGGGGGAACCAACGCATCGTGAGTGAGTCAAACGACGAACCTCGGGTGACCTACTAGTAGTGCAAGCGGCCGTTGATTGGTTTCTTAGTTCAGGCCTAATTTCAGTAATTGGACGATTTTTTATTCGCTCCGGTCCCTCGGGGGCCACTGTCAGTGGTTAATCCTTCCGTTTCTCCTCTGGGTGGAGAGAGAGAGGCCCCCAATGTGTAAAGAACAAAGGGTACCCACACAAATCTAGGCCACGTGAGCGCGCGCGCATTTTGGAGGCTGTCCGGTGACTGGCGGAGCAATTATGCGGGTTTATCTCCGGCGGCTCGCTTTTTCCTTCTTTTTGGGAATTGACTTTCCCCTGTGATTTTGAACTTGAAAAGGTGCGGCGCTCGGTCTCGGTGCTAATTGCTACTCCGCGGTCGTGGTTGGGGAAAAAAAACCGGTTGACATTAGAATGCATTTGCTGGGACGGGCCAGATTGGCTCTCGGTGATGTATAATGGATTTTGATCTCGCTCACTAACCATTATCTACTGGCACATTGCTAACCGGTTAGGTGCTAAACGATTGTCATGATGTTGCGATTGTGCGCTAATTGGTGATTGAAGTGACGTGAGGTGGGTTGATAGGAGGCATGTTTAACGTTGTACAATCTAAACTTCCGCCCGACACATCAACAGACTGAAAAGAGAACATCCTAAAGTCCTTATGAATTTGATTCTGTAGCTAAATCCGGGATCAGAATATATACAGGCTAGAGACAGGGAGCCAATCAAATACTGACAATACAGAAAATCCAATTTACCTAATATCTCGAATGTCGAACCGGAGTTCCACCGCCTTCGAAATCCCCGCGCAATCGATTCGATCTGGTCAGTGGCCGAATTCCAAATCCGAATTCTCTCGTTCTAAGCCGCAAACGCGACAGCTGCTTCGCTGACGAGACGTTCTGTTTATACTCAGCTCAGGTATCAATCTCAATCCCCGATTCCATCGAACCGAAACCTACGTCATTTTCGTCCGGGGAATTCGAGTTGAGAACAATTAAATTGTTATTTTCCAACTCTTCTTCGGCTCGCTGGTTCTGGAAGCGACTTGAACGCGTTTCGCTTTTCTGACCCCCGTGTATTTGTGTGTACACAACACAACACAACACACTCTCTTGAGCAGCAGCAGACGAAGAGGTCGTCGATTTCTTCTTTGTTTTGTTATGGTTTGGTTGGTTCGCTTTGCACCGGAGGAGTTTACTTCCTTCACGCGACGGACACCACCTTCCTCGAGACGAAAAAAAAAATTGCACGGAACGAAAATTTTCACGTTTCTTCCCTTGAAACCAAAAATAGCACTCGCACAAACTAGTGGAACTTGACGTTTTCGACTTTTGAGAATTTTGAGAAGCAGTGGCCTTTCTGCCAACCTTTTCGCCGTGTGTTATTCTACTTCACCACAGCTGCAGCGCATTCACGCTTTCCTCATAACTGGCCAGACTAACACTTACAACACCTTCCCTTCTTTCTTTTTTCCTCCGACGGTATTTCAACAGGATGATTATTCCTCTCAACGATCAACGATTTTCCTCGAATTAACAGAACACTTCCCCCAAAAACAATCGATGTCACTTATTTCTACTCGGGATCATCCAGACACTAAACAACTGTCAGCACTTTTTAGTCGGGGGTCAAGAGTGACAGAATCCGAAAAAGGAAAACAATTTTCCCACCGTCGCCGCCGTCGCACTCACACGCACACTGAAATTCGGTTCCTCGCCCGAACAACACACTCTTCACGACACGACGCACGCAAAAACTGCCTCGGTGGGACGCCGTCGACGCGGTTTTTCCCCGGCACACTCGGCACTGTTATCAAAAATTCGAAGGGAAAAACTTCCCCACAGCTTCGAACCACTCGATTCCTGAATCCAGCTCGAGACGCATTCGATCCAACGTCAAAACGGAACTCACACAAATGCACTCCACACTCTGCTTGGATGGACGGACGGACGACGATCACGGTGGAACGAACGGAACAATGCACGCCGCCGAATGAAGAAAACCAACTGAACTGAACTGAACTGCCAGGCGAGGAAAGGCAAATATACACGCACTATTTTCCACACACGATCCGGAACAGTTTTTCCCGAATTATCCACACGCGAACCGGAATCCTTTCTTCAATCACCTTGTTTTTTTTTTTCCGCGGGGCTGTCCGTTTCAGCGCTTCGAAACAGCAGTAGCTTTTCAGATTGTTCTTTTTATTCCCTTTCGTCGGAGGTCGTTGTCGTCGTCGATCGGTGTCGCGGCGGTTTCCTGCTGGTTGCTCTAGTTGCTTGCTGACCGAACAGACACGAACGAGAAAAGCGACTGACTGACGGTGGACTCGCGGAGTCGAACTTTGCGGAACGTTGACCGGTATGTTGGTGGTGGTGTTGCGACTGGAAGAAACAAATACCTCCAAAGTGGATTTATTTGGGTTTTGACGTTTGCTCGGAATGAGTGCGGCCCTGGGGTTGGAGGAATTGGTGATTCGAGCAGTTTAGTTCGGGAAATGCGTGACGTTCGAGTTCTCGTATAAGGAATGCCGGGCTAAAATGAAGCATGTAAGTGAATGTTTATACATTTTCAAGCAGTTAATCTTATTATAGACCTCGAGAGGAACAAAGGATGACATTTTTGTCACTTGATTCATTTAACATCCATAATGAAGGAAAACTTGATATTGTAAGTCAAACAATAAAATGTAATGAGGTTATTGTTAGATGAATTTTAAATTCTATAATACAAATAAAATTCGGTTTTTGTTTTGATACACGCTAAACAATTGAGTAGAAACTACCATTTCGAGGGTTAAATTAAGCACAAACACGAACAATTTTCACCTGACTATAAATGCGTTTGATTTTGCCATGCCTGTGATTAGATCAACCATGGTGCAGTTGATATCCATATGAGATCTGTCAAATATACCACAAATGTTGAGGTTTTACCATAAACGTAGTAAATGTGACTGAAAATTCATGGTAGTTTTTGTTGTGAGTTCAACTACTGTGTCATAATATGCTATCACCATCCATTTAGCGATTGCTACCAACTTCCTTCATCTGTCATTTGCTCTGGCAACACTACAACGCACGAAGCGAACCGGATGCAGAAACGCACAAACGTGCGCCATTTTTTACTATAACCGTTCGAGACATTGAAGTGTGAACATCTTTCGTTGATTAACTTTTTCATATGAATTTAAACTTGGTCTTTCAATTTCACTAAGTATCTCTGCTCAATAGTTTTGAGTCGGGTAAAATTGTACACAGAAAGAAATCTTGTAGTAAAAACTACCATTTTACTCGACTACGCCTATCTTTAAAACTACCATGAAATTTCAGTCAAATTTACTACGTTTACGGTAAAATCTTCAACGTTTGCGGTATATTTGACAGACCTCATATTGATATCAACCGCACCATGGTTGAACTAATCGCAGGCATAGTAAAATCAAACGCATTTGTAGTCAGCTGAAAATTGTTGGTGATTGCGCTTAATTTAACCCTCGAAATGGTTTCTACTGCGGCTTTTTTTTGCGTGTAGTTTTTACTACAAGATTTTTTTCTGTGTAGCACAGCATAGCATCACTGAGAAAAAAAATTGGTAAACGCAAACATATTCTTGGTTCATTTAACCGAAATTTCACGTTGAATTTGGCACAAATATCATATTAGTTTGATTTGACTACGTACGGTGGTCGAAACAAACTACAATTATAGACTAACCAAGTAACCGTTGAGCTGTATATAGGATTACGGGATGTAATGTTAGCCTAGCTCCTTCATTCGGTCTATGTACCACATGTGTTATTAATTTAGCGATAATCAACAAAATAATGTTGCTATTTGCATGATAGGTGTAATCCGAAGCAATTGAGACAATATTAATCATCTTATAGTTGTTCACTTCCGCGTAATTTTCGGTTTGTTTAACTTTTGGGGCATCATGATTTCAATGGTTAAGCCGAACAGATAATCTACACAATTTTCAAGTGATCTAAATTTGGTTTAATTGAATCGATAAAGCAAGTAATGCAGTCTGGATGTGCAGAAAATAGTTACACGTTACAAACTAACTGTTCACATAGCTAAAATATCATTGATTTTACAAGAACATCGTAGACCCAATGTTGGGGACAAATATTTTTATATGTTCCCAACTATGGCCTGTTGTATCAATAACGTAGTAAAATGGTTGTTGTTGGTAAAATTTCAAGTGGAAATGCATTAATTTGCAGTTGATTATGTTCAAGTAATCAACATAAACATAAACCGAAGGAACAAAATCATTGTATAGCGATTTATAGTGTTTTCATTATTGAATTGCTGATAAATCATATATGCACATCACTTAAGTATTTCGAGGCAATTTAACTTTAGTTTGTTATGTGAAATGTTGTATTAAGTGAATCGAATGCAGTTAGCAATGCCTTGTAATTAATAAATTTGCACAATTTGTACAATTTTTAATACATCCATCGAATGGGACGAAGTTGCATCCACGGATAGACCCAATTTGGTGCCGCTAGACCGACATTAAATCCATATCCCTCGAAAGTTTCCGATTTTATAAAAAGAGTTGTGTAACTTTTCGTGATACATACTACCAAATGTCTTATCAAACATATCTTAGCAAGTGTATTACTAGTTGAATCTCGCTTACAGCTTTAAACATTTTTTGAGTTATAATAAAAAAATGTAATCGACCGTTACATAATAGGCTGAGTCAAGGGACACATACCCTATGTAAGAGAATGTTTAAACATTTTCAAGCAGTTCATCTTATAGACCTCGAGAGGAACAAAGGATGACATTTTTTCACTGAATTTATTTAATGTCCATAATAACGGGAAAACTTGTAACTAACTTAACTCCGCCAGCGATGATTCCCTGCTGCGCTAATGCAGGGCTCTGGCGCAGTCGACCTTTATTTCCCGTGCTACTCGTGGGATTCTCAAATGAGCAACAACAATACTAAATTAACAAAATGTACCGACTGCCTCTCTCTGCCGGAAAAGATGGACACAGACCAGGGAGACTCTCTGGAGCAAATCGAAGCCCAGTTAGACAGCAAATTACTGGAAAGTATGTCCACCTGTCCATCAATCAACCTGGAAACATAAAAACTCCGAGATGGAAGATAGTGGCGAGGACGATGGAGTAAACGTCACTATCAAATCAGCTGCGGCTAAAACATGCGAACCTCAGAACCCAGACCGGGATAAGCTGAGTGGAGCCGGAAAAAGCGTCTAAAAAAGCTGCTGGAACAAGGCTACGGCAAGGAGGAGGCCTATCGCCGTGCTCAAAAACCAAGTGAGACTTCGCAGCCAGAATCAGCGAAAAGGCCCAGAGCTGATCTAACTAGTGGGAAGGTAAACCACATTAAAAAAAACGAAGGAGGCATTCGCGCCGATGGGCAGGCTACACAGGGCCAGCAGTAAGCCTTCAAACGTTACTTCGGTGAACAGCCGGCTACAAACCAGCACGGACAACCAAGGGGGAAAAAGGCCCCGGGAAGCGGAGGTGAGCGTACTCATCCCAGGAAACCGAAAGTCCAGGGTTAAAAGGAAGAGGAATCGCACTCCACTACTCAAAAATCGCTTTACACGGAAGTTATGAGCCAAGTACGGATAGGAATAATTCCAAAGAACTACCCAACGACAACTCTAACAACACAACAACTGATTTTGGTCCAAGACAGAGAAGTGGGGTACAGCAGTAAAACCGATCTTCAGAGGCTGCACAATAAAAACAGGCTTCATGGCAATCAACTGCCATGACCAGGCCACAGCGGACTTTCTAAAGAACATAACTCCCAGCATACAAGTGTGCGAGGGAGAGCTCTTAGCGGTTGATGAAAAGGATATTCCTAGATCGGAAATCATGGTAGCCTACCTGCCAAAAAGCGCCACGAAATCCAATGAGGAGATAATAGCATTCATGGAGACCCAGAACGACCTGAGTACGGACTCTGGAGAGTTCTCTAGAGGACTATCCCCAATGGAAACGACGTCGAACTGGTCCTCACGATGAATGATGAGTACATGCAGAAAGTGATACGGTGGGGATTCAGGATCAACTACTTGTATCACACTGCCAAACTACGTCGGGTGAAGAAAGGTGTAACGGATTGATAGGTATTACTTCATGGCCGGGTAAACATGCAGTAGAATGTGAGTAGTCTTGCAGTACCGTGTATAAAGCGAACGTGATAGCACAAAGAAAGAGTGAACCTATGAATGAGAGAGACAGCGAAGTAGCGGAACAAGTGGCGTATGGTCGATGATAGCATCGAGAGTCAGACAGCGTTCGACAGTGCCAGGAAGCAGACGTGGATACGAGTGCGGGTTAGTGTGGTGCCAGTTAAGTGAGTTGTTACAAAAGGCAAGACCGACCGACGCGACAGTAATACTGGCGACAGAATGGAGCAGACGAGAACGGTGGAGACGGAAGTTGCTGCCATGCCACCTGTAAAAATCCCAGGGAATACGCAAATGGGCCCTTCTGTGGACCAGGAGCAACAAGTCCCTGGGCCAAGCAGAGAAAGTACCAGTGATGAACGTCAGACACCGTCGAGTACTGAGCCTCAAAAAGGAACTGCTAGACTGAATCCGAAAAGAGATGTCAATCGTGGAGCAAGATCCACACAAAGATCCACAAGGAATAAATAAAGGAAGTCCCTGTGGACCCAAAAACCTCAAAAGGCCATCCCAGAACAGGCCGATAGACCGCCAATCACGAAAAGGCGGAACATCATCACAATGACCAGCATAACAGCTGTTCAGGCAAACATTCAACATAAGCTTCAGGCGTACTCTCGCGAAGGTGTGCCAAAGAAGACCTCGACCTGGCGTTAGTACAGGAACCGTAGGTCAACAATCATAGACTGCTGGGAATCTCAGCCCCAAAATGTAAGTTACTCTATGATGATAGCCATCCTCCCCGAGGGCGGCTATCCTCGTAGGAGTTAATTTTACTCCCATTACAGAATTCAGCAAAGGAGACATCGTAGCCATCAGGAAGGAGGTTCCAACCATCAGGGGTAAATCTATCCAGCATTTTACGACTACTTATGGCCGTCTCGGTAGAACTCGTTTTCTGGTAGGGTGCAAGCGTTTTGACATTTGGTATAGGCCGTTTGACACAAAATCGATCAAATCTGATCGATTAGCTATCAAACGACCTAAGCCAAAAGTCCACTCGTTTGCTCCCTACCAGAAATCGAGTGCAATTTTGCATGCCACGAGCACTCGTAAAATGCTGGATAGTAAACGTAGTATCAGCTTACTTTCCTGGTGATGAAGAAGAAACTCCACCGTCCCTGATCATCGAGTTTGTCAACGGCTTCAGACAGCGAAATAAACAGTTCATCATCGGCTGCGACGCCAACGCTCACCACACTGTGTGGGGAAGTAGTGATGTCAACAAAAGAGGTGAGTACCTTTTAGAATATATTTCCGCTAATAACATTGATATATGCAATATGAGGAACAAATCAACTTTTGTTAGCTCGAGGCGACAAGAAGTACTTGATCTGACAATTTGTAGTCAAATACTAACGGATAGGAATTCCTCTTGGGAAGTATCCGACGAGAAATCACTCTCAGACCATAGACATATCACCTTCTCAATAGAGCGGGAAAAGAACTGAGGAAGTCTATAGAGACCCTAGGAACACCAACTGGGATCTCTAAAAACAAATTCTTGCGACCAAACAACCCTTGCTGGACGAAAATATAAGAACAGCAGAACAACTAGAAGAAGCTTCACAAACAAAATTCATATTATGAAAGTTGTCCATAAAGGGAAAGAGTTTCAAACAGGAAACAACGCTTTGCAAAAGATGAGGAGTAACGTAAGGAAACTCTTTAATCGAGCAAAAGCAACGTCGGATTGGAGCCACTATAGGAAGACTCTAATCGAATATAATAACGAAATTAGAAAAAGCAAACGGAAACATTGTAGAAGATACATGTGTGGAAACATCCAAGGCACTCCAGAAGCTGCCAGGCTGCAAAAAGTCCTTTCTCAGGAATATTCCACTGGCCTTGGCAATCTAAAGAGGGACGATGGTACTTTTACAACATGTCCTTAAGAAACTTTGGAAGTAATGATGGAAAGTCACTTCCCAGGCTCAGTTGCTTCTAATGGAATTGAAATGGGACAGTTGAGGTGGAACCTGGACGAACTATGAACAGGTGTGATGCACTCGAAAGGTCCCGTAAAATTTTCTCAGTAACGATGGTAGACTGGGCAATCAATTCTTCGAACCTTTCAGAAGCCACGGGGAAGACGGTCTCTTCCCTGCTCTATTGCAGCACGCTAAGGAAATGATTGTCCCGGTCTTAGCTCAGCTGTTTATTAGTAGCATGACACTATGCTATATTCCCGTTTGGTGGAGGAAGGTGAGAGTTATTTTCATACCCAAGAACGGCAAAAGGGATAAAACACTAGCTAAGGCATACAGACCCATAAGTCTAACCTCCATTATATTAAAAATAATGGACAAAATATTGATGATTATATTAAAAGCTCGTATTTTAAAATTCACGAGCTGAACAAGTAACAATTTGCCTATTCAAAAGGCAAGTCAACGATAACAGCTCTGCACTCGTTGACACAAAAAATTGAAAACAGCATCGAACACAAGGAAGTGGCCTTTGTGCATTCCTCGACATTGAACGTGGGAATCTGGTGGCCAACAGTTTCACCAGGATCTATTGTATTTTACACAGACGGTTCTAAAATGGGTGATAGAACTGGGGCTGGAGTGTATGGACCCAGGACTAAACTCGCCATACCAATGGGTAAAATGGCCTCACGGTATTTCAAGCCGAAATTCAAGCAATCTTAGAATGCGCTGCCAGCTGTCTTAAGAGGAAATACAGAAACGTCAATATCTGTATCTACTCAGACAGCCAGGCAGCTTTGAAAGCTATCAGCGCATTTGAGTGCTATTCCAAGCTTGTGTGGGAATGCATTGAATTACTAAATGAACTGGCGTCAAAGAATAGGGTCAACCTATTCTGGGTACCAGGTCATAGTAACATTGCAGGCAACGAAGTTGCCGACAAACTTGCTAGGGAGAGGGTCTCTGGGCACATGGACCAGAACCTTTTTGTGGAGTATCCTCAAGTGCATAATCGATGGAGCTTAGAAACTGGGATAAACAGGCTGTAGGAGCAAATTGGCGCACTGCAACTGGAATAAACCAGTCAAATAGATTCATTCCAAGCGTGATAAACACGAATGTACTGCTAAAACTCAGCAAGCGCGAGTTAAGTGTGTATGTAGGCTTATTAACCGGCCACTCGCCAATCTCGACACTTCCTAATGAAGCTAAAGAAGATTCATTCTGAAGAATGTCGGCTCTGTGGCTTCGAAACTGAAACCTCAGAGCATCTATTTTGTGAATGCAGTTTTTCCATTAATAAGAGGAAACGTTATTTTGGGAGTTGCATTATGCTACTCCGTAGTTTAAAAATACCTCCTAGCTGCATCGATCGAAATTTCCTAAACGGATGATTTTTGAACAAAAATTCAAATTTGAATTCATCTCGTTGGAACTTATTATTCCAAACAAGATGTTAACGCAAAAGAAGGGCGATGAAGATAAATCTTTAATTTCAGGTTAGCTCGTTAGCCACTAAAAGTAAGAAATGTGAATTGCAATAAGGGAATGTCCATTAATTACGTCACGCAAAAATTGACTTTTTATAACCCCCCCCTCCCCCTTGTCACGTTTTTTGTATGGACCTTCAAATTTTTTTGTATGGATCGTCACGTTTTCTCACGTTTTTATATGGATCGTCATGTTTTCTCAAAACCCCCCTCCCCCCCTACTGCGTGACATAATTAATGGACCTTCCCTAAACTGATACAAAAAAAAAACTTGGAAGAAAAAAACCCAAAACTCGACAAACCGTTCAGTCACATGATGACGTGCGTTCAGACGAAAGTGCTGATGAAAGTAAGTCATCAGAACCGATACTGGTCCCATAGTTAGAAAATCTATCGCCATATCAAGATCTCGCTTCAGAAGTTGAAACAACAGACGACTGCGAATCTGCTTCTGACTTGGAAACTGGAATTCTTTCTACGGTTGTGAAGATCAGTTTTTTTTTTAACTTTAGAATACTCACTTGAGAAAGTTCAGGAAGTTTCCTCTTGTATTTATAGAACCCAAAAATTTCCAACTATGAGATGTAAACCACAACAAATTAAATAATTAAATGACTCGCTGCGCCACAATTTTTTCGTTGAGAAACTCGGTTTAGGGTTGCTTTTCTCCAGCTTACCGAGCGGTCCTAGACATTCTGAGGTCTTACTTCACTTGGATTAACACATAGCTCGCTGCACTCCTTTGCGTTGAGCCGAACACCATTTTTGCTGGATTTTGTCTCGTATCCTTACAACGGTCTCGCCCATTGCACCGTTCCAGCTTTTGTGGCTTTTTGGACACTGAGTTTATCATTGAGTTGCGCCAGCTCATGGTTGATTCTTCTCCTCCATTCGGCGTTTTCACATTCACCACCAACGATGGTTCGAAGCACACGTCCTTCGGAAACTACTTGTCAGGGTCTTCCTCGAGCGTTGTCCACACACTTAGATTTTTAACAGAATTCTGAGATAAATTTAACTGAATTCTCAACAGCTGAACGTTCGGTCATCTGATTCAACGAATTTCGGTAAAATTCTGACATATTCCGGTAAAATTTGACAGATAACTGTTAAATCGAATTACCGAACGTTCAATCGTTGCCTTGATTAGTCTTATCAGTTTCCCGGGAAAACCTTTCTAGTCGATAATCTTCAAAGTTCTTCACAATCAGTATACGTATGCAGCCTTTGAAGCGACTGAATAGGTGGTGCGTAGGAACTTGGTAATCCTGACACTTTTGAAGGATCTATCGCAACGTAAAGAGTTGGCCTGATGTCGATCGCCCGTCCACAACACCAGCTTGATAACTTCCCACGAATCTGCTTGGACGGCGGAAGAGAATCTGGGAAAAACGTTGTAGGTCAGGTAGACTAGCGATCGCTCGGTAATTCTCTCTATCCAACTTGTCCAACCTTTTTTGTATATTGGGCATAAAACCCTCCTCTCCACTCCGTTCTGTTGGCGAGTCTGTTGGTACGAAACAATAATAACTAAAATCGTCGATAGTATTACCATAGACTAACTGTAAGACCAGTAGGTCCCGAACAAATACGATTTTTTCTTGGCTCGAGTAGTACTAAGCTCGATCCCAAGCTTAATAATACGCCCCTAATAATGAACTCACCCGAACAAACTCTCAAATATTCTGTCAAAAGAACACGTAGCAAATCAAAACAAAGGCGCAAATGTGCATAGCAAGGTGCTGGCTTCAAGGTGTACTTCAGACCATGGGTTATACAACAGTGAACCAATTTGAAATCGATAGTTGATATGTTGTGTATTACGTTTCGAGATATGCGCAATCAATGCTAATACTATACGCAAAAAAAACATCCGCAGTAAAAACTACAATTTCCAGGGTTATATTAGGCGCAAACACCATCAATTTTCACCTGACTATAAATACGTTTGATTTTACCATGATTGCGATTCGGTCAACCATGATGGGGTATACACATGAGGTCTGTCAAATATATCACAAATATTGAAAGTTGTACCAGGTAAACAGGTAAATTTGACTGAAATTTCATGGTAGTTTTGAGCATAGGCATAGTCGGGAAAAATGGTAGTTTTTACTATAAGTTTTTTTCAGTTTATATATCATTTGAGTAAAAATAGTTGAGCGTGATAGTACTCATAATAAAGAGCATGCTCTCTATTAGGCTTAGTTACCTTGAACGCACGCACACCAGCAGTGCGTTTAACAGAACAGAGTGCAAGTAAGAAGGAACTCTTTAGAGAAAACAAACCATCATCCTCTGCATAATGTGCTAGAAAGGAAAGGATTGAACGTCAAAGTGCCTCAATGACGCTCCGGTTAGTACTGAGTGTCTATAATGCTCCCATTGGAGCGCTCTAGCAACGCAGTGTGAAACTAAGTAATTCGCGCATGGTGTAATCTGGATAGGCCACCAAACAGCCCTTTTTCCGAGGGCACGCAAGACTATTTGAGTACAGCACACACTGGTTGAAAGTATTAAAAATACGCTTTAAATACGGCTAATTACACTTTGAGTACGATTCCGAATATCTACTTGAGACTTTAAATACACCTTAATTACAATTATGTACGTTGAGGCGAGAAATACATTTTTATTATAATTTGAACACGCTAGCAGTACAGTCACAATACAGTTCGCATACAGTGATAAGATTAATTTTAAAAAAAACTTTAGAAGATACTGACTCGATTATTTTCGATGAACAACTGCTACAGATTTTCATACTCCATATAATGTCATTTTTTATTACAATGACAAGGCTTTGAGTACCACATAAATGCAGTATGTTAAACACTTGTAGACACTTTGAGTACAATTCAAATACCCAACAAATTCAACTCAATAACTTCGAGTACCATATTATAGTACATGTAAAAAGTATTCAAAAGCCCCTTAAATATATTTTGACTTGTAACTGACTTCCTGCATAACAAATAAATATATTTATTACAGCCCAAATACCTCAGTTACAAGTGAACACAACTTCGTAGTTACTCAAAATATCAAACACAACGACGACTATTAGGTAAGACCACTCAGAGTTTGTGTGCTGTTGACGAGTCGTGCTTCCAATATGATTCCTACTACAGATTCTGTCAGGGAGTCAGCAGCGAAGGAGCTGTTCCAAAATTCATAACCTCGATAGAGATCCATCATGATTGCTTCCAATATTAGATTTACCATACCTAACAAGGTTTCTCTCTTTTGAAATCCGTCGATCCGATCCAATAACGATTTCAACTATATGAGTAGTCCTTAGGCAGCGTGTAGGTAGAACTCTTTTAACATTCTTGAAGAGCACACCCTCTCTTTCATTTGTAGATGCTGTCCTTTTTTTCTCTCACTGGAAAATTAGATGAGAAACATTTAAGCAACATTTACTGTGTGAGGCAAAAAGATATAAGGAAATACAATTCCACTCCAGTTACTGCGTAAAATGCAAACGAGAGTGCAGCACTCCTGAAAACGACTCTCAAGTATTTCCAAATATATTTGGAGTCCTTTTAAATCTAACAGTTAAATACTTTTCAGGTACTCAAAATACTCATCGCAGCCATACTAATCAGAGAACTTTAGAATACATTTCAAAATAACTTTGAGTAGCTGAAATAAAGGTTTCTTAAATACTTTTAGCTGCACGTTAGAGTCCTCTAAAAATACTTTTAATTACTTTAAATTCTCTAAAAAATTTGTAAATACTCTGTAAATCGAACCAAATCCGGAAGAAGTTTCGGTCACGACACACTCAGTAGAATGCTTCTGCGTGACCCTCACCTTTTTTCAAACATTCACCGGTTCAAGCCGCCATTTCTTCTAGTACCATCAGAACCCAAACAGCATTACGTTCGTCGCATTCCATGTCATCACTGGTCCATGAAATGTGGTCCTGGGTCACACTTCAATCTTTTTATCTTTATTTTTGCGGACAACCATGGCTTCTCAAGTTGCTACTCTGCCCTTAAGACCTTTCTCACGAAGATGACTTCGCATGGCATTGTGATGTCGAAGTTGAAACGGAACTTTAATCTGTTTTCTGCATTTTTCGGAGCCAGATGGTCCCGGTCCGGCTTCCATCTTCTTCAACGATGAAGTTCAGTCAATTCGGCCGGCTGTGGTTCCCGCAATGGACGCCACGATCGCTTAGCTGCAGTGAGATAGAACAACGCTTTTTGTACATTTTTCGCAACTCCAGCAACCGCATTGTTGGCGGCTGGTCACATTTCGACAATATTACGGTGAAGCCTGTGCCAGTTTTGTGATGTTCGCCATAAGAAAAATTTCGGATTGGCGATAGGAAATTTGTGCATTTTCGGCCATTTTGCAACAAACAACTTCCAATTCTGAACACGAAACTCGAACTTTTGACCATGACAAACTTCCAAGGCTGCCATACACACGCCAAAACCTGTCGAAGCACACACTTAAATCGTAGTATCAGTTTGGGGATGGATAAACTCTTTTGCGTAATCTTTTACGCTGCTTTCACAATTCCAGCAATTCCTCACATAAAATCTCACACGGTAAAGCTTGCTTCAGCTAGAATTGGAACAAAAACAATTGCCTGTATTTCAGTTATTTTATTATTAGAATTCAAGATCTTTTTTTTTATACAAATGTAGCGTTTTCTTCATACTTTTAAGAAAAAATACGGATAAAATTATTCGTCACGGTTTCGAAGGAATTCTCGAGTTTTTCCTGTAACACGGCTCATTAGGCGGCGCAACACCTTCTTCGTCCATCGTTTTAGCTATCTTATTCCACCAGGTCTTCATCTGATTGATGTCTTTGACAACCTTTCCCTTTGCCTTGAGTCTCCTCTTCACTGATTGCCCAGTATTTCTCAATAGGGCGGAACTGGGGGCAGTTGGGTGGGTTAAGGTTTTTCGGAACAACCTGGACCCCTTTCTCTGCATAACATTCTCGAACGACTTTGACCTTAATGACAGCTCGCCAAATCTGGCCAAAACATTACAGGATGGTCGTGGGATCGAATGAACGGAAAAATTCGTTTTTGGAGACACTCTTTTTGGTATAGTTTCATGACGTCATTGTCTTATTTGTAACGAAAACTTTCGTTTTTTGCCACAGCTGCAAATGCCCTGCCAAATCATGAATTTTTCGTGCAAATTTGTCGGCAAAAACAAATTTAAATTTAGCTGGAACATCCTCCGAGCCGTTGCCAAGTAAAATGTTTGACCTGGGATTTGCCCGATAGTCAGCCTTGACATAGGTTTCATCGTCCATCAGAAGATACCCGTCGAACTTGGTCAGCACCTGGTCGTATAGCTTCCGAGCACGGATTTTGGCCACACTATTCTGTTTTATGGTCCGATTTGGCTGTTTGCTAGCTCGATACGACCGATTCCTCCCGGAGTCGAGTTCTCCTCACGGTACTATGGGCAGCACCGAATTTTCTGGCCAAATCACGGTCCGACAGATTGGGATCGACAGTTCCACTCCGACGATTGGCTTGAGGCTTCCGAATCGTCGTCAATGTTTCCTTATACCGTTTGATAACGCGCCATACGGTATTGCTGGGCAATTTCAGCTGTTTAGCTAGCCAAGATGCAGACCACAATCGATTTTCCAAAATAACTGTGCACAATTTTTTCCCTTCTTTTCGGCTTCCATGTTGATTGTTTACAAAGTACAAAGCCGATTTGCGGAATGTCAAAAATACATACGTGAAGCTGACAAAATTCCCGACACATGTGGGCGCGCTAAGAACGTCCACCAGCAGCGCCACAATATGAGCAAAAGTTGTACTCAATTCTAAAATGAAGCAAGCCTTAGTTTCAATGGCAACGTGATTGTAACCATAAATTGATTGACATGGAGGAACACTCATCAAATTAAAACTGATTTTCACAAGAAAAAAAAAAATAAGACCACAATTGGTAGAGGGGGTGGATAAATTTATTTGGCATACTGTACGTCGCTTGCATTAAAAACATCTTTTTTCGATGGTGATTGAAAAACTAATTGCTTTTGACAAATTTCCTGGCACCAGGAAGGTAATTATTTAAGCTTTCTTTCTTCGTTTTATATTTTATCAATCTTTCCTCAGTTTTCGGTGCCAAATTGTTCTAAAAAGATCTGTAAGCTTCAGGTTGGCCCAGAAATTCTCGATGAACGGTGCTGGGGGACGTTGAATGGGCTCAACGATTTACCACATCGATATTCAGCCGCCCATCTCCTCCAACGATCACGCTTGAGTAGTGGGCCGACGCCAGATCCAGCCAGAACGACCGCGTCTTTGCCTCAAGGTATTTTCGATGAACGACGTCACTTCCGCAGGCATTTCTTGCACTATAAATTTCCCTGCTTACGGCCAGTCCGAGCGAAAGAAGAGCGGCTTTGACATCCCTTCTGCTGATCGTCAGCTCACTTCCTTCGTGGGGAAGTAAAATACGAAGTGCCCTGGCGCGTCAGTCGTTGGCA
>JASCZW010017849.1:0-16363 GCA_034211315.2 Aedes japonicus
CATGAAGAAAATTTATATATTTAGGATTTTTTTTTTCAAAAGGAGCGAATCTAACAATGAGAAATTCTCTCCTCTCTCGCTCTCTTTCATTAATTACAGCGTAATTATAAAACTTTTGAGGGATTGTTTAGTACAGATAGAAACACAACAGTGCTGGCTAGCATACTGTACAAATAGTAGAATGAAAAACGTAAAGCTGAATGGCATATGAATGAGAGAGAAAGTAATCAAAAAGAGTCTCTCAATTTTAGATTCGCCGTTTTGAAAAAAAAATCCTAGATTTATTTTTTTTGGCTCGGTTCAAAGCTTAATGCTTCGCCGGTAACAAGTAGCGTAACTCACACCAACACACCTTCAAATGTTCTGTCAAAATAACATACACTCCCGTTTCATTTTACTCAATTTTTGAGTACAATTGTATGCGGTTTCTTTTCTCACATGGAAATGTTACTCACTTTTCGTTAAAAGTGGATCAACTCAAAAATTGAGGTTGATCCACTTTTAACAAAAATTAGTAACATTTCCATGTGAGAAAAAGAAACCGCATACAATTGTACTCAAAAATTGAGTTAAATGAAACGTGAGTGTAGCGAATCAAAACAAAAACAAAGATATTACTACCGAAAGGTAATACAAAGCTCAAGAGCTTATTGCATGGTGTACTTCGTAACTAGAGGTTCTACAACAGTGAATCAATTTCAAACCACTAGTTGCATATTGATTGTTGGTAGTAGCGCAGATAAGGGTCGATTAATCCATGGTCAAAATTAAACAAATACAAAATTTGAAAAAATTCAGCATAATTGATGGATCATACCCAGGTAACCAATAAGCATTAGTTTATGCAGTAAATCATCCCTAAATCTGCATTTCAGATGCTACAAGCATTATATTAGCATTATATCAGTATCTTAAATGCTATCTGTTGTAAAGTTGAATTTCAAATGCTATTTAAATGCTTGTAGCCTGTAATAAGCATTTCGAAGGCAAAATAGCATTAATGAAGCATTATCATAGCATTGCAGTAAAGCAGCCGTATAGTGGTCCAAAAGTGGCATTTATGTTGCATTTAAGGTGACTTAATTGCTTGATAGGCTGCCGTTAAGACGCTTTGGAACTGTTTATTGGTTACCTGGATACATTTGATTTGAAGTGCACAAAGTTGGTGCAAATGGATCATTTGTAGAAAGTTTACTATTCAAATCTTTTATCGATCATTGGATATTAATTTATGAAACATTATTATTGTAATAAATCATACGCATAGATTTTAATTCACAAATGTTACATTTTGTGGATCCATTTTACTAGTTTAGGGAATTTTATTGGTCCTTTTATGGAATATTTGCAATATGTTGGAAGTGTGAGTGGAAATCAAAAATCTTTGATAGTGGTTTGTTTACATTTCTATAGAGAACAACTGGTGCAAGTTTGACCAAATTAGTCGATCGCGTTCAAAAATAACGGCAAATGGAACTCGGAAGAAGAAAAACTATTGTGCACAAACACTTAGAAAATCCGGATGAGGTCTTTCAATCCGAGATGTGGCAGAAGGTAAAACACCAACTTTCAAACGGTGTGGAATATCCTTGTCAGGGAAGGATACAAGTCGTACAAAGCCAGTAAATATCCGAATCGGCACATGAAGCAGAATTCCATGGTCAAAAGGCGTACAAGGCTCTTTTACGACCGTGTTTTGATGAACCACAACGGCTGCACATTGATCGATGACGAAACATACGTAAAACTTGATTTCAAGCAGCTGCCCGGTCAATTTAATATCGCAACTAGACGTGGGGATTTGCCGGGAAGATTAACGTTTGTGTTTTCCGACAAGTTCACGAAGAAGACCATGATTTGGCAAGCGATTTGCAGTTGTGGCCGCATCTTTGACCATTCGTCGCATCTTTGACAATAATATCCCATGTGTGCATCAAAGAATGCCAGAAAAAGCGTGTATTGCCGTTCATCTGCAAGCATAGGGGCAAAGTCATCTTTTGGACCAATTTGGATTGCTGCAACTACTCCAAGGTGGTTCTGGAGTGATATGCTGCTAACGAGATCGATTTTGTCTCCAAGTTAAATTTCGACCAATCGAAAAACACTGGGCAATTTAAAAGCAGCGAGTTTGACGAAATGGATGAAATGCGCTGATTTCGTGTTCGAACTGGAGAAATGTTATCATCTAATGGTATAACTTTGATGTTTTAATACAAGTGCTGTAAAGCAACCATCAATGGGCTTTTCAAACTTATTGAATCCCGAATTACAGGTCCCCTGAAGTTCTCTGTAGAACTTTCCTGAAGTTCTCTGAAGAACTTCCCTGAAGTTCTCTGAATAACTTCCCTGAAGTTACCAGCAGAACTTCCTTGAAGTTCTTTGCATAACTTTCCTTACGTTATTTGCAGAACTTTCCTGATGTTTTCGAAAGAACTTCCCTTACATTCTCTGCAGACCTTCCCTGAAGTTCTCTAAAGAACTTCTCTTAAATTTTCTGCAGACCTTCCCTGAAGTTTTCTGCAGAACTTTCCTTAAGTTCTCTGCAGAGTTTTCCTGCAGAACTACCCAGACCATCCCTGAGGTTCTCTGTAGAACTTCTCTGAAGTTCTTTGCAGAACTTTCCATGTAGTTCTCTGCTGAACTTTCCTGAAGATCTATGCAGAATTTCTGTAAAAAACCAACCCGAAGTTGTCAGGAGAACGTACCAAAAATACCCATATTTGGGTAATTAGCCACTTATGGGCACTAACGGTAAACATTTTTACATAGATCATAAGGCAGACCAGCGCCACGCAGTGAAATAATTCTGAAGAAGACCCGAATTAATTTCCTTAAACCAATGTATGAATTCATTCATGATCTTGAAATCAAAATACAGATATTACAAAAAGTTTAAAAGAACATTACTACCACGTAGTGGACGAATGCTAATCTAATGTTTACACCATTCCAATAACCCTGGCCACTCGACTATATTTTGTGAAGATGTCATCTTGTTGTATGTCAATAATCTTGAGATCCAGAATATACAGTAATTTTACCTGCACACTAGCGTAACGGGGTGAGATAATTCTGAACAAAAGTTCTGTCCAGTTAGAATCCGGAATCTCTTATTGCGTTGTAGCGGCACGGAAAGTGACCACTGCAAGAATTCTGTTACAGCGGTTTGTTTACCGAGGCGTCCACTTTCTGTGGTATAAATTTCACGGTGTTTCGAGCAGTGAGTCAAAAATTATTCCAGATGGAAGCCGAGAGGAGAGAACAAATTCTGCAAATCCACGTTGATAATCGTTGGCAACGTGGTCCGTAATAAAAATCGCAAAAACGTTGAAAATCGCCAAATCAACCGTGTATAATGTGCTCAAACGTTTCAGGGAGCGAAAGAGCGTGGATCGAGTGCAAACCCTGGACTGTCACTTAATGGAATTGCACAAAAATACGCTGCTGCTCTCAGTACCGTTTGAAGAATTCGTTTGCGAGCAGGATATCGTTCTTATCGAGCCAGCAAGCAACCAAACAGAACGTTGAAGCAAAGTATCGTCACCAAAACTCGAGGTCGGAAATTGTACTAGCACGTTTTGACGAAGTACCAAGGATCGACGATGAAACCTACGTCAAAATGGATTTCGGACAGCTTCTTGGCCAAAAATTCCACATGGCGACGGCACGAGGAGATGTTCCTGCGATGTTAAAGTTTGCTTTATGAACAAATTTGTCAAAAAAACTGATGATTTGGCAAGGGATATGCAGCTGCGGAGAAAAGACCAAAGTGCTCGTGACGAATAAGACGCTGGCCTCGAAGCTGTACAAGGAAGAATGCCTCAAGAACCGCTACTACCTTTCATTAAAGCCCATAAAGGTCCCCTGAAGTTTTGGCCAGATTTGGCGAGTTGCCACTACAGCCAGGATGACTTCCCGGAGTGGTACCGCGATAATAACGTAGGTTTCATCGATAAAAACATAAATCCACCCAACCCCGCAGTTCCGGCCCATCGAGAGATTTTGGGCAATAATGAAGCGGAAGCTTAAGAAAAGTGGAAAAACGGCTCGGGACGCGACTCAGATGACCAAAATGTGGAACAAATGTGCCAAGGAAGTTGACTCCGGAGGTGTGCAGCGGTTGATGGGAGGAATAAAGAAGAAAGGGCAAATTTTCATAAGAAACGAAGAGAAATGATTTGTTTCGATATTTTTTAAAGTACAGTGAATTACCTTTGTTTTGATGTATTAAACTTATTTGTACGTCAATCCGTTACCGAGATACAGATGATATTATTATTCCGGATTCGGAATGTACATAGATTTATTGAGTCGATTGTCGCGAAGCTCATAATTTTACAACTAAATTTCCTGGAAGCAGTAAATTAAAACACGATCTAGATCTCAAAATACAAGTGATACAAAAATTGCTCATGTACACCAGCAACACGTAGTGGACGACTTTTGAACTAATGTTGAATGTTGAACCATCCGAAAGGACTCATTCGACCAAACATCTATGTCAAAGACGCCAACTAGCTGTGTGTCAAGTATCTAGAGATTCAGGTTATACAGTAACTTTACATGCAAGCGCCACGTTGTGAGATAGTTCTGAATTTTTATGTTTACCATCCTAAAGACTTTGATTTACTGAACAACTTGGCTGAAGGAAGTTACTTCCTAAAGACTGTATTCGATGAAATTTGGACACACGCAATTGTTCGTAACTTTTTAGCGTGTGGGTAAAAATTATTGAAATTTTAACTGAATGTATTTCATTGTGTTGTGTCAATTGTGTAATGAGTTTCGTGAAAATCGGTCGAGTGATTTCAGTGATGGCTTCGAAGAAATAGTGCGCCAACAAATTTTGGGTACTCACTTCGAAAACCCAAACGCTTCTCATCGATGGATCGGAAAACAGCTCGGAATCGCACATTCAACCGTATCTCATGTGATCAAAACGTTCAAGGACCGTAAGACAACCAAGCGAAAAAATGGTAGTGGCAAAAAAAGTGGCACATCAAATCCGGAGAACGACAGGATGAACCAATTTAAGCGTTATCCCAACATAACCTCTGGGACCGTCAACGGACAAATCTACAAGGACGAATGCCTCCAAAAACGACTTCTGCCCTTCTTGAGATCTCACAATGGCCCGACACTGTTTTGGCCGGATTTGGCATCAATCTTTGGTACAAAGATAATAATGTAGTTTTTGTACCAAAAGACGTCAACCCTCCAAACACTCCGGAACTTCACCCAATTGAAAAATTTTGGGCAATCATGAAGGCAAAGCTCGTTAAAACTCCAAAACTGATAGAAAATGAACTTGAACTAAAGAAAGTGTGGTTAAAAGTAAGTAAGCAAGTCGGTCCTATCATTGCCCAAAATTTGATGAAAGGGGTCAAGGCAAAGGTGCGGGCATTTGGGTTGGCAGAAGAGGTTCAATAAACCAATGATGTCAAAACTTAACCATTTAGTAGTACTTCATTTCCAGAAAGTTTGAAAAGAATCGGGCTTAAGGAAAATTTTTGGTGACCTATTTTGTGTGTCCAAATTTCATCGAATACAGTCTTTACTACATATGCTAATGCTTATTGGTTATCTGGGTGGTCAAAGCGGATGATTGTACTTGCCACACAATCATACTAATGCAAAAATGATACTTGGCACCGAAATCTGTCAATTAATTACTGTGTGGAAGTGCATTTAGAACACTAAGTTGAGAGCAAGCAACAAGCGTATTATGAAAGCCATACGCTTGAAATGCTAAAGGAAGAAGAGGTCAACCCGAATAAATTTCCTATGAACAATGAATTCATACAAAATCTGAAATCAAAATACTAGTATTACAAAAAGTTCACATGCACAGCGGACGAATTCTGATCTAATGTGTACACCATTCAAAAAGCTTTGACCACTTCACTATCTACTACGAAGATGCCATCTTGCTATATGTCAATAATCTAGAGATCTAGACTATACAGTGAGTAAACCTGCACCCTAGCGCCCCTGGGTGAAATAATTCTGAACTGTTGAGTCGATTGCCTCGAAGCTCATAATTGTACAACTAACTTTCCTGAAAACAGTAAAATTTATACACGATCTAGATCTTAGAGAGATTCAGACGTTCAGATCAACGGTGATGAAATCGAGGTAGTAGACGAATTCGTGTATCTGGGCTCATTGGTGACCGTGGATAACGACACCAGCAGACAAATAAAAAGACGCATTATGGCTGGCAATCGTGCCTACTTTGGACTCCGAAGGACGCTAAGATCGAACAAAGTTCGCCGAACCACAAAGTTGACCATCTACAAGACATTATTTAGACCGATTGTTCTCTACGGCCACGACATTGCAAGTGGAGGACCAACGCGCCCTTGGAGTCTTTGAACGGAAGGTGCTGCGTACTATCTACGGTGGAGTGCAGATGGAAGACGGAACGTGGTGGAGGCGAATGAATCACGAATTGCACTAAGTAGTTGCTGGGAGAACCTCCCATCGTACACATCGCAAAAATCGGTCGAATACGATGGGCTGGGCATGTCGTAAGACTGTTGGACGACAACCCTGTAAAAATGGTTCTCGAAAACGAGACGACAGGTACAAGAAGAAGAGGCGCGCAACGGGCAAGGTGGATCGGTCAAGTAGAAGACGACCTGCGGACCCTCCGCAGACAGCGAGGCTGGCGAAGTACAGCCATGGACCGATTACAATGGAAACAACTTCTGTGTACAGCAAAGGCCACGCCGGCCTTAGTCTGACTGTTTCGCTATCTAGAGATTCAGGGTATGAAGGTAACTTTAAGGCCTTGATTTATTGAACAACTTTGCTGAGGGAAGTAACTTCCTATATACGCAGCATCACGAGATAGTATCTTATGAAACAACAAAGGTCAATGCCCATATATCAATACACACTACCAAAATGTCATGAAAATTTTCTGTCCCCTCAGATCGATCAGCAAGCGTCCTTTAGCACATAGGAATGAGCTGAAAGAGATGAGAAAATAAATTCAATCAAACATATCTTTCGTCGAATTGCGTATGTGTCAGTTTCAGGAGACATGATTTTACACGAAATCTTTCTTTATGTTCTTCGGCTTTTTACAAACATGAATTACGTCTCGTGTAAAATTCATAATTTCTAAGTGTGTACCATCAAGAGAATCAGCGCATGTTTGGGGGGTTTAGTGTACTTTGCTGTTTTTTGCTAAAATATGCTGCCATTCAACAGTCATAACTTCTTGTGGTAAAGTCGCATTGACACACTTTCTTCTGCAAAGTTGTTTGTTAATTGTTCAAGGAACCTAAAAAATTATTAGAGCATTTACATCGAAGCTGAGGCAGTTATTAAAATGGTTCTCAAAAGATATCAAAATTTTTGATGTCAATTTGTGAAGAAAAATGCAAATCACATGAAGTCAAAATACGATTTTCGATGATTTCGATGGTCAAAATACGATTTTAGATCAGTTGGTCACCGAAAAATCATTTCTCATCGGGTAACAGCTTTACTGAACTTACTTTTTTCACTCGATCACTTGCGCCATGAACAATTTGACTAACAAATCTCATCAAACTTTAAGCCCAGAGAAGCGCAAAATAATTCCCACATAAAAAAATCCCACACCAACCTGAAAATCGAACGCAACCATGTGAATCTTCCAATCGTTTTTTGATTTTTCCTTATCACCAAGAGAGTTCTTTCTAAAACGCAATATTGGATCCAAAATGTCCCCCCGTAAATTACGCACGCAATTTACTCCCCATCGTCTAGAACCGTGTGCCATTCAAAAAAGCTTAAATTTGGCTTTCGTTGCCACTCGAATATTTCCCCCTCCCTCGCTGTGCTTTCCCGAATTCATGCAGATATAAGCCACAGACGCTGTTTTTTTACCGTATTAACGAGTCGCACGAGCAATAAGGGGGCGAAAGACATAAGAAAGACACACACAAGAAGTCGGTAACGAATTTCAATTTTCCGCCGGAGTCTAACAGCAGTCGAAGACGACGATGGCGACAGCAGTCGTTTACGGTAGGTCGGCGCTGACGATGGTGACATTTAACGGTGTTTAGATCGTAACTCAAAACAGATGATAAGAAAGGCGTGCATGAGGCATGGGGTTACAGATTCCCATCTGCGTGTGAAATGTCATCAATTTCATTTTGAGTATGTTTTTTATTTTGGGGCAAATTGATGATCTATTTAAGGATGACGTGAGTGCGATTAAGATATTCAAGAGAAACTTATTGCTAGGGTCGTATCTCAAACCCACTGTTAAAGCAGACAAATAGGTCTGATTTGATTATGTACGTCTTGCTCTTACAAAATTAATAGAATAATCCTCAATCTGGATGGGATCTGGGGATCGATAATGCTGAAGACCAATTGAATTAATGAAATGAGGGTTGCTTGGGATGATTCTGTGGCTTCGGGCATTTTTAAATCCCCATTTTTTCAAGTCTGCTGAAGGAAAAAAAACTTAAGAAGGATAAAAAGGACTGATATTATTTTGTTAAGGATACCATATAGCTGTTTGTTCTGAGAAAGAAAAAGATTGACATGTATATTTGATGATGATGATGTTTCTGAATAACGACCCTGTTAAATTTCTGTTTCGTAAAACTGAAACCCGATACGAGTTGAATCGAGATCTTGTCGGGTAAAATATAATCAAAATTTAAATTGCTATAGCAGGAAACCGGATGCTTTTGAAAATGAAAGAATCGAATATTTTTTCTTGTAGTTTCAAGGACCTGCCTAAGTAAGAGCGAGAGTGAGAAAACTGTTCCGCCCAGCCCTGCGTATGGTTTTAATGGTAAATCGTTTTAAAGACCAATGTAATATAAATGAACAATTATTAACAATTAAAGACTTTCCACGTTCAATTTCGGACACCAAAATAATACAGGCATAGCCTCGATAGTACGTACATCAACATTCGAACTTCAAATGAAAATTGCATAGAAACTACTGATTGTATCTGAGATCTAATACAATCAAAAAGAAAGAACAAAACCTGCTCTTTTTTTGGTCATATTCGATTGCAGATTCAACCAATAATATTTATGCGCTTGCGATTTGAAGTGAGAAAGTTGATGTACGTACTATCGAGGTTTACCTGTAGCAGCAAAATAAAATTACACATAATTCAACAAAACTGATTGTTAATTTCACAACAATAGAGTTACATCTACATTAAAAACAGTTGTTTAAGATGTTAATCCTTCTTTCTTTAAAATTCTCGAACTTTCTGTGGTACACCCGCCATCTGGTTCCGTACGATATCCTCAGATACGCCTGCCGCATGACGATTCTCCATCTTTTCTTTAAATCATCGGTACCATTTGCTTTCAAATAGTTTCTAGCTCGGCTTGAACCTAGTACTTCTCTATTGGGCGAAGTTCTGGACAGTTGGATTGGCTGTTTTTGGCACGTATTAGTACGTATCTTGTACCTTATACCTTATACCATTCCAGGACGGATTTCGCATAGTAACAAAAGGTCAAGTCAGGAAAAATAAAGAGATCTGAAGAGTCCTGGCTTCTGACAAACGGTAGTAACCGCTTTTGCAGACATTCTTTCTCGTACCCATCCTATTTGATAATGCCAGTAGAGACGAAAATTTTAGATTTTCGACCACAACTGGCCTGCCAAATCAAATATTTCTTCGGGAATTTCGACACTTTCTTTGTTAGGAAATACTAGGCAATGGCAATCTTTTGCTTCGCGGTATAAAATGCTAGACTCGGAAGCTGTTTCAAGTCTTCGAGTACGTATGTTTCGTCGTCCATTATGATACGAGAAAATGTTTGCAAAAAATTGGTGGTAAGCGCCTTAGCTCGATTTTTTACAGTAAAATTTTGCTTGTTTTTCACGGTTTTACGCTTGGTACGCCTTCAGTCCTTGCCTATGCTTCAATTTTTGCACGTATGATATTTGACTTCCTAAATTTGCGAGCCACATTTCGCACAGAAAGATTGGGATTTTTCTAATTAATTGCTACCACCTTCTTGTTCATGTGTCGGGAGCATACTTTTTGATTTGTTTCACTTTCAACCTTTCGATCCTCAGTCAAGCGCTGGTCAAATGCTTTGCAAGCACAAAATATGGTACTTTTCGGTAGTTTTAGTATCTTGGCCAGATCGCCTACCGATAAATTTGGCTTTTGCAGCCGTTCGTCCAAAATGTTTCAGTTGTCATACATGTGAAACTTTTCAGCGATCCGTGAAATAATTCAAAATCTACCCTGAATGAAAAGTGTCTGAAATTAAACGTGGACAGGCTTTACTATTGGATCGTACCCATGTTGAATCAATCTCACTCACTCACTCACTAAAACTATTTGAACCAAACCTGAGGTTTGTTATTAACCCCGGATCGACTCTTAGAGATTTGACCATGACATGACTTAGATTTGTTGTTCTGTTAAGTTTATAAACCGCGTCTTACTCTGTGAAATTTCCAAAATCTGGATAAGAAACCAAAATGCTCAGCCTTAGTTTAATCAGTTGACATATTTTTATTCAAACAGACTGCTAGCTCCCATCCTATACAACCTAAAACAAGAATATTAATGTTCGTGATGAACTCATTTATGTGGGGATACTTTATTTTTACTCAATGATGAACCGATTAATACCCAAGCCTTAGAGCATCCGTATTGGGTGCAACTATCTGGGCGACTAAAATACTAGCGCATCAAGCTGTCATTTTAGTTTAATCGCTCAATCTCACACCGGTCGCTACTAGTGCTCCATCATCAATTTGACAGATTCGGTGATCGTCATAAACATAGTGAATTCGTGATCTGTTCCAAAGTTTATCACTAGTAAAAAACAATGGAAGTGGAGTTTTCTACATTTTCTTCGGATTCTTGTGTTAATGAGCATGAGTTGATGGGCCAGATGATGACCCAGGCACAGCCGAATCTTCATCCCAGAGGATCAAACGGGCCCGGTTGCCAAACATTGATCGTTACGCTGAAAAAGGTGTAAAGCGGTTGGTGGACGAATGCTTTGCACCCCAACCAACATACAACGCTGTCCAATTCCAGACGCACAGTCGCTTTGGCAATGCTTATACAAATTCAGAGGTAATTTTCCCAAGGTTTTGGAATCTACTGGGTGTTTCTGGAGTTTCCGGAGTGCTCCGGGAACCTGTAGGGGATATTTATGTTTTTTCACCAAGCGTCCGACGCCTTATCGTTCATGATTTCTCCTTGAGATCTTTGGTAGTTATGAAAAGAACCATTAATCACGTTGGTCTCTCTTGGAACCTCTGGGGTCCCCTACGGGACCAAACCACTTGTCTTTGAACCAAACCACGTAATGTGAGAGATCTTTGGTAAACATGAAAAGAACGCTTGGGCACAATGACCACTCTGAAAACCTCTGAGGTGCTCCGGGGGAACCTGTGGGAGAGGACATTTATGTTTTCGCACCAAACTTCGTCGTGCGATGGCTCTTTCTTCATGATTTCTCTTGTAGAGTCGTTCGGTTGGCATGAACAGAACCATTGGTAACATTGGTCACCTTGTGAACCTGGGGATTGGTACAAAAAATAAATGTCCTTTCCTATAAGTTTCGCCAAATCACCACAGAGGTTCCCAAAGGGGCCATTGTGGTAAATGATTCTTTACATGCCTAGCGAATGGCTCTTCAGATGACATAAAAAGAAAAGCCTGGCGCACGGCGTGGTTTTTGCAAAAACGCAAACGTCCCCTTCTACAGGTTTCCAGGGGCACTTTAGAGGTTCCGAGAGAGGTCAACGTGGCTAATGGTTCATTTCAGGCCTACCCGAAGTCTCATGAAGAAAAATATATGAAAAAAACCATCGCACCACGTGGTTTGGCGTTAAACATCTCCTACAGTGTCCCTCCGGGACATCCCATAGGTTGCTAGAGCGGCTATTGTGGTTAATGGTTTTCTTTCATGCCAACCAAAAAATCTATCCAGGAGAAATCATGAAAAATTCATCAGCACGACGTGGTTTGGTGAGAGCAGGTTTACTCAGAGGCACGCTGGAAGCTTCAGGAACACCCAGGAGGTTCTATAACTTCGGAAAAATTACTCCTGGGATTCGTATAAGCGTAGCTGAAATGTTTTGGAAGTGATTCAGAGCCCAAGTAGCACACCACGAACAAAATTAGTTGCAGCAACTTGATTATGACTAACAAAGGCACAATTATGTTTTCTCAACTTAATGGCAACATGTGTGCTACTAGGGAAGGTTTCCATGGGACAAACAAATAAGTTATTCTTGAAAAAACCCAACCGCCGATTCGTAGGTACCCCAAGGGAATCGGGAATAATTGCGGAACCATCTGTAATCTGGACCCTAATCCTTGTATCGCTGAAACAAGAATAAAAGCTGGACCTTGTCTCAGAGTGTCATCAAAACCGGTTGAAAAACAACGAATATATATTGTTTTTGCATAAAAGACCTTTTCCACACAAGTGTTTCTAAGTTAAGTTGTTAAAATTTACATAAATTTCCCAGTTCTTGAAAAGAGGTACATAGTGAATAACTGCCGCTTGCCACTTAAACTTTCCTATCAAAATCAATTTGAAGCACTTCTGATCGCATGAACAACAATAAACAACAAGCCAATCGGAGATTTTTGACAATAGGCAGTCGAATAGCAATTCATGTCTTTTTATTATTGCGTCAATTATTCGGCTTTACCCCTATTTTTTAGCTCCTAGTGTTTATTTTCAATTTTTGTATGTTTTTAATTTTTTATTTTTCCCGGTGGTTTGAGTTTTTATTTTCTTTCCGATGTTTCGCCATTTAAAATTTCACTTTTTGATTTCTTTTGCCTTTTTTTTACTTTTTTCTTAACCTTCGCCAATTGTTTCCCTTCTGCACTGTTTGCACTGTTTCCCATTGTTTGTATACCTAAAAATTTCCTTAATTTCATCATCTGTGGGATACTGTGGTGGTGCTGGAGGAGTGAAATCCTATTTATCGTAGAATTCAATGACCGACTCTTCGCTCTCTTTCAAAAGTTGTTCCCAGAGTCGTGTGCTTATGTTAACTACTTTCTTATGATTCTGCTTAACAAAACCTTGCAAAAAAACAGATTTATAAAGAATTTCCTGATTTCTTTTTCTATGTGTTTTTTAATGGTTATCTTTAATTGCTGTCTTCGGTTATCCAGCCTATATTTGTAAATTTGCATATCTAGACGTTTTTTTTTATATTTGAAGGCTGTTTTAAGTCTATCGAATACTTTTCTTCTATTAGGAGGGGGAGGTGCTTTTGATGCTCTTTAAGTTTATATTTTTAGATTCGTGTTCTGAGTTTCTTTTCCTTACAATTTTTTTAAATTTCAAGTCTATAGCTAACATTTTTGGTCTGTATTAAAACGCTTTCAGTTGCCTGTAATTCATCTGATTTTGAAATCGTTCATTGTTGGTTTTAGTACATGATCTATTTGACTTTGATACATTAATGGTTGCTTTACAGTTCCTCTATAGAAAACTTCCATGTTAGCAGCATCTGATGGTTGAGATTTCTCCGTGTTGAACGAAGTCTCAAGGAACGCTTCCTGGATGGGGCCCACCAGCGAAAGCGCTGCGTCGGCACAAACGAACATGAAATCACCGCATTTCTTCCATTTCTGCCCGCATTTGCTTTGACTGCCACGGCGATTCGTCGAAGTCGCTCCTTTCAATTGCGCAGTATTTTCGATTGGTAAATATTCCGGACAATTCGGAGGATTCATTAGCTTGAGGACAAAATTGAGCTTGTTGGCAGCATACTAATTCAGAATCACCTTAGAGTAGTGGTAGCTGGCCAAAAGATGACTTTGCCCCTATGCTTGTGGATGAACGGCAATACACGCTTTTTCAGACATTCTTCGATGTAAACATGGAATATCATCGTCGAGGGATGTGAGGAATGGTTCCGTTTTCAGGCCACAACTGCAAATTGCTGTGCCAAATCATGGCCTTCTTCGCAAACTTGTCGGCAAACATGAACTTGAATCTTCCCGGCACATTTCCACGTCCAGTCGCGATGAAAAACTTTTCGACAGGAAGCTGCTTCAAATCGAGTTTGACGTACACTACTTAAAATTATTCACGGGCTCGGTTAATCCATTTAGCTGAATTCACTCGGCATTTTTTCTATTTTACTGATAACTCGGCAAAAAATTGTGCGATGCCGACTCAACATCACTTAAAACTAAAATATCGCGTAACTTCATCAGTAAACCGATTCTCGGCATCACTAGGAGCCGAGCACAAACGTTGACCAAACTTCAACCGACCTCAGTTGCCTATCATGCCGAAATATCGGTTTAGCAGTGATGTAAGCCGAGGTTCGTCTTTTTATCTGTCAACCGCCATTTGCCATATTGTTTTCATTCGCAAGTGGAGAAAGTCGTATGGTGGTTGTGGAGCGGAGAAAAAACATACATTTATTGGCACTACATCAATTATATTGATAAAAGCTCGCCATGAATTTTACGCCGATTCACAGGCTTCATGGCTGCTTCTCTCCATCCTCGGTTGCGCCCCACGCTCTCCAAGTTTTGGCTTACCTGATCCGCCCATCTAACTCGCTGTACTCAACGCCTTCTTGTACCAGCCAGCCAGCGGATTTGATGCAAAACACCATCTTTGCAGGGTTTTGCCTATCGGCTTGACATATTCAATATTTCGATGAAAATCTAATCCAAAATTTCGAGTATTTACACACAATTTAACCGAAATCTCGGTAACCCTCATTTTTGTTTATTTTGAATTTTAACCGATAATCTAATTGAGATAATCGGTTAACATAATAAAGCCGAGATCGAAACCGAGAGGTCGGCTGTGCGGATCTCGGTTTCAGAAACCCGGGACTCGGCATATAATTCTAAGTGTGTGTGTTTCGTCATCGATCAAAGTGCCGCCCTTGTGTTTCGTCAAAACACGGTCGTGCATGAGCCTGGCACGCTTATTGGCCACGGAATTCTTCTTCATGTGCCGGTTCGGATGTTTACTGGCTTTGTACGACTTGTATCCTTCCCTGTCAAGGATGTTCCGAACCGTTTGAAAGTTGGCTTTGTACCTTCTGGCCACATCGCGGATCGAAAGACCTCAATACTTTGCTGCGCAGTTGACCATCCCTGATTTCAGTTTCTTCCTTGTAGGATTTGAGTACTCAACAAACTGTTGTTCTCGGCATCTTCAGCACTGTTTTCAGGTGTTTGAGCACAATATTTAATTTTCTTTCGAGTTCCATCGACTACTTTGATCAAACTTGCGTCAGTTGTTCTCTATAGAAAAGTAAACAAACCAATGTCAAAGATTTTTGATTCCAAAAACTAGAGGCGTGCTAGCGGTGTGCGAAGGGCGATTTTTCCGATGTTTTGTCATTAGATCTTTTGTCTTTCCACCTTTTGTTATACAGTCGTGAGCAGAATCATGCCTTTGTTTAGAATTTTTGCTATTTAGTTATCAATATAAGCAACAGAACCCAGTTTCGCTCGTGAATCGCAAAAAATATGAACTGGTTGAAAGTGGCCAAATCATCAGTTACCAAAGCATAAATAGTGTTCGGGGAACATTTGTTGACTGCTGGAAAGCTTGAATCGTGGGGAAATGAAAGTCTGGAGCAGCAGCGTTAACAAAAAGCATGACTGGTACTTTTAAGCGGAGTTCTAACCTTTCAAGATTTCGCTAGCAAACTAAACAAAAGCTGCGCTCGATAAAATCGCTTTTGCGTCTCTTTTGATTGATTTTTACGTCCGAACGGTCGCTAGCGTTTGTTGTTCTCTACGTACCGAAATTTACATGTCTTTTTGGAAGTGTGTAGGTGTGTTCGTCTAAAACCGTGCCTCGAGAGCTTAAAATCGAGCTGGACTGTCGACTTATGAGTAAGTAGTGGTTCCAAATCGTGATTATAAACTAAAGAAGATGAACCATTCGATATCAGGAGTAATGAACATCGAAAAAAAGGTGTCGGGGTAGGAGTTTTATACGACAATCGGAAAAGGATCGGTGGAAGTCATATCCAGGACATACGAAACTGACGATTCGCTCATTTTTATTTTTTTTTATTTTATTTGTCGTCAATCAGTAGTAGACCGTTTTGTTACAATGATATTTACAATTTTATGTTTACACTTCTTGAATATATAGTATGTCTAAAAAATTAACATATCAGGTTTATATTTTTAATGTTTAGGTTATCTAATTGCATTGAAGTATTGCTTCAATTTTGTTTTAGTCATAGTGAAGTCAACATTTTCTCGTGCTTATTGTACGTTGCCATCATCTGATTAAGAGGCCCAAATTTGGCGTAATTTGTGCGATGATGGCTTGTAGTAAATATATTTCTATTTCGTAATTGCCGGGACGGAATGTAAAAGTTAAGTTTTGCTAAA
>JASCZW010017850.1:0-16386 GCA_034211315.2 Aedes japonicus
GATCTAGATATCACCATACAGATATTACAAAATGTTCACATGAACACTAGCGCCCCGTAGCGGACGAATTCTGATCTAATGTGTACACCATTCATAAAGCTCTGACCCCTCGAATATGAATCCTAGAGAGTTTGAGCTGTTTAGTGGAATACCTGTAACTAGAAACGAGAAGAAAAAATAGTATTTTCCATTTAATTCCAACTACCTTTGCTTATCTTGACAGATACGCGTATTTCGTCTACAATGTGCAGACTTCTTCAGTGTAGTGTTAAGTTATAAGTACACGACACTGAAGAAGTCTGCACATTGCAGACGAAATACAAGTATCTGTCAAGATAGGCAAAGGTAGGTGGAATAAAATGGAAAATACTAATTTTTCTTTTTGTGAGTTTTTACTAAACGACACTGAAGCAGTCTGCACAATGTAAACGAAATACACGTATCTGTCAATATAAACCAAGGTAGCGGGAATTAAATGCAAAATACAAATTTTTCTTCTCATTTCAGCCCCACAAATATCGTTTTTAAAGATGCCATCTTGCTATATGTCAATATTCCTGGGATCCAGATTATACAGCAAGTTTACATGCATACTAGTGAGATAATTCTGCACGGAGTGAGATAATTCTGAATTGTTGAGTCGAGCGTCTGGAAGCTTCTAATTTCACAACTAACTTTCCAGTAAATTTATACACGATCTCAAAATATAGGTAATATACAAAGTTCCGCGTAGCGGACGATTTCTGAACTAATTTTAACTTCATCCTAAGGCCCTCAATAAACCAAATATCTTTGTTGAAGACGCCAACTAGCTATTTGTCAAGGATCTCGAGATTCAGGTTATAAAGTAAGTTTACATGCTCACTAGTGCCGCGTAGTGAGATATTTCTGAACTTTTAAGTTTACCAGCCTGAAGGCCTTGACCTACTGAACAACTTTACTGAAGAAAGTTACTTCCTATATACTGAGGATCACGAAAGATTTTCTGTTAAAACAACAAAGTTCAATGCCCATATATCATTTGAGAGCACCAACAAGGGAATCCGCGCATGTCGGGGGGTTTACTGTACTATGCTGTTTTTTTTGCTAAAATATGCTGCCTTTCAACGGTCATAACTTTTTCTGATGAAGTCAGATCGACACACTTTCTTCTTCAAAGTTGTTTTTTATAGTCTAAGAAATTTTTTAATAATGCTTTTGGAGCATTTACAAGCTGCGGCAGTTATTTGGGTGGTTCTCAAAATATATCAATATTTCAATTTTTGATGCCAATTTGTGAAGAAAAATGCAAATCGCACGTCGTCAAAATACGATATTCGATGGTTTTGGGACCCAAACTAACGGGAACTGGCATGTAACTTTGGGACTTAAAATCTCTGTCGACCCTTGTAATCAGTCCAAGTGGCTACGCAACGGAGTAACAAGCTTGAACCAGCTTGGGAAGTAAAATACGAAGTGCTCTGCCAGTCGTTGCCATCCAGGGTGAGATGAGGTCTCGTCGCCATTACCACCGCCACGTTGCGATTCGCCGGGAAAATCGAGTTGACCATCTCATTCAGCCGCTGACGCTGCGTCATTGGCTGCAGCTTCGAAACCAGATGACGCTGCCTGACACGTGTGTTCGTGTTCGTCAGGTACTTTTTCACTTTTTGGCCGGTCTAACTCGGTTTTCTTCTTCAGCATCCTTGGGAGCTTCTTTCGAAGCTCTGATTGTTGTCTAATAGTGCCAAGATGTTGCCGGAACGGGCGTATCCGGCGTCCACATGGTGCCGCACGATGTCCGTTTTCGACGCGGTGGGGTACCGTTAATCGCTCACACTTCTGAACGGAGTTGTTTCACTGTTTTTGCCATCACGGTTAGAGTTCGACTGATAGAGCTGTCAAATTTTCTCTGCTGACTCATGGGTTACTATGATTGATGCTGCATGGGTAGTTGCGTAAGTGTGGGTGAAGGTTAACTGATGAAAAATCGGCAATTTTTGTCCATTTTTTTAAAAATCCAAATGTTACTTCAGGTCTGCATGATACACATGTTTGCAGATGATGTTCAATTGTATTTCCGTTAAATTGATTTATCTAAAGAAAAAAATGACTTGGCTAATACATAACGATTTGAGAAATGTTTCGCTATGGTCATCAATAAATCTTCTTCCTATAAATCTATAAACATATATGATGACGGCAAATGCGTATGGAGCTACCAAATCTTATTATAAATAACGTTACGATCGAATACGTCAATTAAGCTTCAAATTTCAGCAAAATTGTACAAAATAACTTAGATTGGGACACTCAAGTGAATTTTCAATGCGAAAAAAAATATGCTGGACTTCGACATTTAAGACTCACGGCTCGTTATCAACAAAAACTATGCTTTTCAATTCTCTTTTAAGCTTTTCAATAACTTTTTGTAAGGACTTGAATTGATTGTGAATGCACTTGCTGGTATTATGAATAGTTTAAGAATTGCCTTGAATCACTCTGCTCTTTTTATGAGCATAAGCATGAGCATGACACCATGATTGACCCCCCGAGGTTGCTACTTCTTTATTGCCTGATCAGCTATTATTGCACAGAGAACCAAAGTATAATGCCTGGGACTAGCATACATCCTCAAGGTGTAAAAACTGGTGATACCAAACTAAGGCAATACCAGTGCCACACTAGCCCGAATGCAGGTCAAGTAGGAAATGGGTAGGAATATGTTGACGTGATACTCGCTTTATTGTAAACCGAGACTACCACGAGAAATCACCGGGATGTTGGATAACATGGTTGGGTTTGCAGCGCGATCCGTTTTAGTAAACGGTATGCTGAATTCAACTGACGTCAACAGTGAATGAGATGTTTAACTATGCTCCGGATTTATTCTCTGTACAGAGATGCACATTGAAGGTATTCAAATTTTGGCACCGATATAAACCAACAGTAGGGATACTGTTGGGACCACTCCCAAGTGTGGGTGGTTTATAGCAAAATACTTTATGATACACAACAGTAACACATCTATACTACCTGGGCTGCTCTTTTTGTGAATTCTATAAACTTAGAATCTCTGTGAATTTATTCTAGATCCATGCTATCTACTTGACGAAGTTCAGTCGTTTAGAAGCGCTCGAATGAGACACCGTTGTACCGTTGTACATAACTCTTGCACCTTTTAAGCTCGTGCAATTGTTTTATGGAATCAGCTTCCTGCTAATATACAATCTAATCTATCAACTGCAAGATTTTACCGAGCGTGTTTGACTGGGTCGAGTATTATTACACGACACTGAAGAAGTTTGCACATTGTAGATGAAATAAGCAATGAAGGTAGTTGGAATTCAATGGAAATTACTAATCTTTCTTCTAATTTTCTAGTTATAGGTATTCCACCAAACAACTCACACTCTCTAGGATACAATTTTTGTTATTTGTTATTTGTTTTCCTTTTCATTTGTACAATTATTAAAACTGCATTTATTGTGGTGAACAACGATAAGGATTTGAGGATACATTTCTTAAATAGATACAATCGTATTTAATAAATCGGCAACAAGTAGTCAATTTTAATGGTAAAAAGTCACACCCTGTTCATGTATTATCTGGAGTTCCCCAAGGCTCGCATCTAGGCCCTTTGCTTTTTATTTTGTTTGTCAATGATATTTCTTACATTCTTAAGCAGGTCAGAATTCTCATCTATGCAGACGACATGAAAATATTTATGGAAATTAAGAACGACCAAGATAATGTAACTTATATAAACGAAATATTATTATTTGATATATGGTGCAAAAAAAGCTACTAGAAATAAACGTTAAGAAATGTAATTTAATTACTCTCAGTAGGAAACGATATACACCACAAATTACTGTTTCTTTAGGAACTGAAATTGTAGAAAAATGCGAGAGAGTCAGAGACTTAGGTGTTATTGTAGATTCTAAGCTTAATTTTATCGACCATTACAACACAATTATCCATAAAGCAACCAATATGCTAGGTTTTATTAAACGCTTTGGTCAAAACTTTCATGACCCATATACGATCAAAACATTGTACGTTGCATATGTCAGGTCTATTCTAGAGTATTGTAGTGTCATATGGTCTCCTTTTATGAAAACACATGAAGAACGATTAGAATCAGTCCAAAAACAATTTCTTTTGTATGCTCTCCGTAAATTAGGCTGGACAACATTTCCACTTCCGTCTTATGAAGCACGGTGTATGCTTATTGACATTCAAACTCTAAAAGAACGAAGGGAATTTGCCATGATCTCTTTTGTAAACGATATTGTATCACATCGCATTTCATCCCCTAACTTATTATGTAGTCTAAATTTCTACACCCCCTCGCGGCATTTGAGGAATCGGAACTTATTTGCGTTAAATATCAATCGGACAAACTATGCGAAATTCGGACCAATTAACCGAATGATGTCTCTGTATAATCTGCATTGTGAATCAATTGACCTAACAATGTCACGTAGTAACCTAAGACAGTATTTTGTTTCTAGACGATCTTTAAGAAGATAGAATTAAGTGTAAATATGTAGTCTACGATCGATTGACGAAATAAATAAACAAATAAACTGCTAAAAAAAAAAAATACCGACAGTGGTTATTTATAAGAGAATACTCTTACTCTACAAGTAGTGAAATTGATTAGTGGGGTGAAATTGATCAGTGATGACAAACAAAAAGAAGACAATTTTGCTACTTAAATAAAGGCTAACAAAACTAAAGTTGTTATGTCCGGCATAGCAATTGAGTCAATGATTGCAGTTAATTGGCTTTACTACCATGTTTTCGTTGAATAGTTCTTAAAAAAATTTTTTGGTACTCTTCTTTTTTTTACAGTTCTAATTTTTGAATAAAACTTCTTTTCAAAAAGCAGACGAGGGTATCAAAAGAATATGTAACATGACTAGTATTATTCTACTATTATCTGACTTTTCATTGAACATTAACAAGAATCAAAAATTGTATTAAAATTAGCTTAGCTCAATTATTACACTTTTTAATCAATACACTTTATATCATCAACATCCAAGACAAACTAAAATTCTTGAGGAAAACGTCTTAGTTTTATAAAGTTTTAAATTGTCATTTGAAAATTGACCAAATTTTACCGATAGCGCAGTGGTAAGCGCAATTGTTTCCAATTCAATCGACACCGTAGGGATTTTGATCACGTGTAAAGCCGTTAGTCCCGTTCCATATGTTGATGGACTCAATCTGTAGGATCCAGGAGAAGTCATCTCCCTAGTGTTGGTGTTTGGACACGGACCGACAATAGACCGACGGGAAATAAATTAAGATCAATCAAAAGAACATAGTTTATCCATAATGTCGTCTTGATTTCTAAGTGATCAATTTCACCTCGAATAGAATATTTGTATTATAATGAAATAAAGTAGTTGTGCTCTAAAAATATCCTTTCATACGTAGTTAAACCATTTATGGCGTTTGTGTATACAACAGTACTTTTTGAAATCTAAATTGCCTGCTAAAATATTCTTCTACAGTAAGGTATTCCAAAAATATCGACAAAAGTGATCAATTTCACCTGAAGTCACGGTATATGAACTAATAAAAAAATAAAAAAAATAAACTCCTCCATTGTCTTAAAATATAATTGAATATAAGAAGAGCATCCACGAGGAGTTGTTCAGCTTTTTTTTTCATACTACAGGGTGTCTCACAATAGGTGTCACAAAAACAAAATGGGATTACAGAAAAACAAATCAACCAAAGCATAGCATTTATTTGACATTTTAAATATAAATGTTGAAGAAATAAACCATACTAGTTCAATTCGAATCTCTCGTCCTTTTCTTTGATTACTTTGCGCAAACGCTTTGTAAACCCGTTGCAGCTGGCACGCACGATTTCCTGAAGAATGTGGTTCCAAATATCACCCAAGTAACAATTTCAGTTCTATTCCAGCCGTATAGCACTCATCCCGGCTTTGTTAATGAAACTACATTCAAAACTCCTCCTCTATTGATCTTTAAAGCCGAAATGTATACAAAGTGGCCCACTCTAGAGACGGTTGTGAAAACAAATTAATAAAACCTTTCCAAGACCATAAATATTTTGAAAATATTCTAGTGAAAGATGTTATGACCACTTGAGAACCACCATAAAACCTATTGGCCGCCATCAAAACCAGTATAGGGCCGAATGGCCACAGCTGTCAAATTTCACGGCGATATCGTGGTTGGTTTTTGTTATTCTGCTTTGTTCGATTCTCTGCTATTCTGATTCATTCAACAGTAAATTCACAAAGGTTTTTTTTTGCACAGGGGATACGGTCCACTCTTAGTATGGAACCGTGTAAAAAAAGTCTAAATAGAGTTGATAAATTCACATGCTTAAACATTTTATATTTTTCCGATTTATTTTGCATGCGTTACCTTGTCATGCAATGGTCAAAATACAGTTTTTAAAATTTTGAGTATTCACACCAAAAATTGTGAATTTTTAGGAAAACTGCCATATGATTACTTCTAGCCCAAAACGTAAAATGTGATTTGAATAAGGTCGATAAGTTGTTCCGTTCTGGAGTTATCGCCGAAAACAACCCGTGTAAAAAAACAAAATTGAAAGAAATATTTTCGATAAATTAATCAAGGAACTTCTTAAAATTGATGGAATTCAATAAGGTTATCTAAACGAATACCGAAATTTGTCTCAGATCTACAGTTCAATTGTATTGCATTTAAAATTTGGTGAATTTATTTTTACACATTTCAATTATTTAATTTATTTCATAATATGGCGATTGCAAGAAATCACAGTTTTGCCAAAAAGCCAATTTGTCTTAGCAATGGCTACTATAAAACTATCTGGTCACTTGGTAGCTTTCCTCAATGCCAATTAGCCGTTTAATGCATTTACTGGAAGCAAAGTGGTTTTAAAATGCTTTTTCAACTGACCATAATAAGATAATATGAATGAGTCCTAAAACGGCATTTCAAAACAGCATTTTATGAGTTTACAAAGTCAAAATAAAACCTTTGATAGGAGTCAAAGGAATTTTAGAAGTCAAGGTTTTAAGATCGTTGTAAAGAAGCTGTGTAGGTTCTTATAAACCTGATTAAAATTTGAAACCTATTGGCACCTCTTGCTGCCATAATGAACCCGAATTGATTTCTAGTGGCTTTCATAGAATTTTAGTAAAACTTAATAAAGTTGGATCGTATTGGCAATGTTACTTGGGCAACCAAATGAGGAATTTGGTCCCAAATATTAACCAAATAACCCCAAATAAAGAAGTCAAGTGGGTTGTGATCCGGTGAAGAGGCAGGCCATTCTTCGCTTGTGATTAAATCGGGTAAATTTTTTGAGCACCACGCTTGTGTCTTCTTTGCCGTGTGAGCTGGAGCTGGAAACAATACGGAGTATTCCCATACAGCGTTGAAGCATGAGGACGCAGATGGTTCATCAAAACCTGCTCGATGTAATATTTTGTGTTGATTTTTAGGTTAAGTTCTATGAAAAAAACCGCATACCATACCATTTTCGATACATTCTGATAGCGCTCTACAGTTAGTTTATCTTTTGGAGAATTGGCAAGACTTTAACCATACACACGATCATTTTGTTGATTATGACTGTCCAGAAGGAGAAAGAGCTTTTCATCCGAAAATAAAGTAACCATGCCGAACCAAAAGATTTCTGCTTCTTTGGACCTTGGCTTGCCTTTGACGCTCCGCCAACCCATGAACACGTTGTTTCTTGTACGGCTTGCATTCCAGATCATGTCTGAGGACCCTGTTTATTTAAGCAGGGGACATTTTAAATTGTTTGCTAAATTTACAGCCAGCTACGGCCGATTACGTCTCGCTTCCTCACGCATTTGATCCTTTTCTTCGTTCTGGCAGTTCGTCTGGAACCTCCTTTGTTTTGAATATGGACATTTCCAATTTACTTGAACCATTTCAAGGAACGAAAAATAAAACGCTTACTTACTCTGATCTGCATAAGGCTATTGAATATCTGACACGGTCTTAGCTTTTGCAAATGTAATTTTAGAACTAGCTTCCGAATGGCTTCCATGGTAGCTGATAAATATAAACAAACGGAATTGCTTATTTATCTACCGCGAGCTGTCAAAACAATACATCAAAATGGGTATAATCAATTACGTTTATAAAATTACCCAGCTGAAATAAAGGTGACACCTATTGTGTGACACACTGTATAAAGGGTGTCCACGATGAAATTGCCACACAATGAAATTGCTCTTATTTTTTAACCGTTGGGTAGAATTTAATGAAAATTTGGGTGGATTTAGTTCATAGTGCATTATTTACATCCTGCAAGTTTTAAAGTCCTGTAATCAAAACTCGCGGAAATGGAGTCGAAAGAACAGCTCGTGCGTGATAAAATCTTGCGCATTCATCACGAGAACAAGGATCTCTCGCATCGTTCCATCGCTAAAACGTTGGGAATCGCGAATTCCACGGTGTCGCGAGTGATTAAGCGGTTCGAGGAACGGTAGACCACCGATCGGAAGCCCAGAAGTGAAGGAAAAAGTATTCCGTACAACACCAAAAATCACAACCGCGTAGTTGGGGCCTTCAACCGAAATCCGAACGCCTCCGTTCGGGATGTGGCTAAGAAGCTGCACCTAAGCCGAAGTTTTGTCCAGAAGGCCAAAACTAAGGCTGGGCTTCAAACGTTCAAGTCCGCCAAAACCCGTGCCAGGAAGTTGTACCTCAACATGCTGACGAAAGTTGAATGCTGCATCATGGACGACGAAACATATGTGAAGGCCGACTTCAAACAGATCCCCGGCAACCTGTTTTTCACGGCCCAGGATAAGTTCAGCGTTCCAGAGCATGTCCGCACTCGGAAGATGTCCAAATTTGCAAAGAAATTCCTGGTTTGGCAAGCCATCTGCACGTGCGGGAAGCGGAGTGCACCTTTCGTGACCCAGGACACAATGATAGGACAGGTGTACATAAAAGAGTGCCTCCAGAAGCGACTGCTTCCGCTCCTGAAGGCCCACAACGTCCCAACAATCTTCTGGCCGGATTTGGCCTCATGCCACTACTCCAAGGACGTGCTGAAGTGGTATGCGGACAATAAGGTCAATTTCGTGCCGAAAATGTTCAACCCTCCCAACACTCCGGAGCTCCGCCCCATCGAGAAGTACTGGGCGATTATGAAGCAGCACCTTCTTAAACGACCTAAGGTAGTGAAGACAGTCGAGGAACTGAAGAAAGTATGGGTTTACATTCAAAAAACGGTTGATTCACAGGTTGTGCAGAATCTTATGGCCGGGGTTAATGCCAAGGTGTGGGCATTTGCGTATGGACTGTAAATAAAATACGAGTAAAATGGTACAATGAAGTTTAATAGTTATTTCTCAATCCCTGAAAATTTGATGGCAATCGGATGAAAACTCGAATTTTGCGAATCAATTTTGTGTGTGGCAATTGCATCGTGGACACCCTTTAATTGTTATGTTTATATTCTCCATGCGTGGAGTAACGATTATGATGTAGAAGGAAATGTTCGCTCATCACTATGAGGCCCCAAGAGCCGACAGTAATGTTTGCTAGAACGAAAGATATGAAGAGAAAGTGTTGACAGTTCCGTCAGTATACAGCAGGTTTTGGAAATTGAATAACAGTATTGAAAATTGAGCGAAGCACTTGATTTACTTTCATTGCTCTACCACCACGAAGGGGGTTGCTATCTGGCGGCGAGCAGGTTTAACTAACAGTTTTGTCATCCATTAATTAAGGAGCTTTTAATGAGATTCAAATACCCACCTCAGGGTAATCAGGTTTTAAATTTATCTTCCATCGAAAATCGATGACTACCCGTGCGGATCACATTTCCATAATTCAATTTCAACAATTTATAAATTTAGCAGCCCGGGAGTACTTTGTTTCAATTATCATCACATTTTAATTAGCAATATTGAATGTATCACAGCAGTTTCCTAATCGCACCGGCCGACAGACGCAGCCCATAATTCATACACTTGTTTCAAAAGTACCCACTCGGCTTCTGCCCATTCCCTTCCACCCCATCGTCAGTGGACTCATCTGGCTAATGCAGTGCGTATCCAGCCATCCCCATGTTGTCCAAATTAAATTATGTCTTTCTACGAAAAAATCTCCACCAACAAGCGCGGCTCCTTCGGGCCACGATAACAATAATAACCACGTTCGCTCAGCTTCTTCCATGACGATGGAGTGTTGTTGGATTCCGACAAAGAAATGCACCACCTTCTCCACTCACTTTTTACCCTACCTCGGACTCACCCGCCCTCCAAGGTCGGAGGCGAAGTATGCCAATGTTACGGTCCATTTACTTTATTAAATTTCACGTCTTTTCCTTCTTCGAAGCTAGAAAGCGCCCACACCAAGAATGCTCCCTGCTCGCGTATCATCTTCCTATAACAAGGTGATAAATGGGCACCGGGTCTAAATCACATATTTTAAAATCTACTTGGCGAACACAATAAAGAAAACAAGCTAGAAATCGTGTTAGAGCTGGAGTTTATGGGCGGCGGAGATAGCCTTCGAACCTATTGTTCTTTTCCGGACTGCTGATGGTTTCGTTTGTGTAGGTTACGAAGATTGGCGAGGAGTTTTCTTAATTTGGTCTCATTGTTTCCACTGGAACTGTTGATGATCGACGGTGTTTGGTGTTGTGGATGGAAAAGGAAAAAGTTCTCAACATTTCTAAATGGTCAATGTTCGAATACAAGAGATAAACAATCAAATAATTCTATTTTTTTCGAAATTCAACAACCGGAAGGCTCGCCGCTAGGTTATAATGGGGGACATGGAAAGCCCAAAGGACATTGAAAATGAATGACATAATTTTCCCTCACAACGCCCCGATCTTCCGCGTAAGGTACACATAGGCCTTTATCGAAGGAAGAATAGATAACTTGTGAGCGCAAAGGTAGACAACAGGGCGAAACGAAAGAAACGGCGAGAAGCTAAGCATTTAATATATCTGGGGCATAATTTAATTTAATTAAACTGCGATTTTAGCAATTTATTATTTCTCATTTAATAGGCTCTGGTTTGGGAAACAAGGGCCGACCCGGTGTATCAGTGCTATGTTCTTGCATGCGTCCGACATGGACCGGTTTTCTAAATTGATGTCAAAGTTGTAAGGAGATGTCTCCCCCGTCGGGCTCCGACTGGCACCCGACGATTAATATATTTTTAATCTACCCCGTGAACAACTAGCGAAAATTTAATTTTAAACGTTCTACCAACAACAATCCACTGGCCCTGTTTCAGTGTTATGGACATCATCCGGGGTGCTGCCTGCTTCCGGAAACTGTCATCGAAGATTAACGCAACTTTTCATGGAACGATTTCTGACACGTAACGGATCATTATCGTATCAATTTCCTCACGTGGTTGATTCCATTTTCTGTCCACCACAACCGTCACACACCCCCCAATCGCCTAGCCCTAGATTTGTTGCCTGAGTCGATAAATAAATTAATGCGTTTAAAAATTCATTTTTTGTTTTCCCACTTTTGCAGCGTTTACCTTTTTCTGGGGGTTTATTTATTTACCCCCAAACGAAAAAAAAATAAAAATAAAAACCAGTCACGTTCAATCGATTTGGGCCGAAAAGTGATGACCGTTTTGGGACAAACAGAATGAAATTTTGAACCTGTCGGTTGCGGTTGTTATTTTACGCTGCATTGGGTCCACAGTATGGGCGAGGCAGGAGGAATGACAAATGAGCTTCGGGGCTTCCGGCTGGGTTCGGTTAAATTTATCAAAAAACTAAGTGACAGGTTCTTACCAGTGCCTCATCTCGCCCAGGATGCATACAAGCCAGGATCTTCACGTGGGACCAGCAGTGGTGATAATGCTCCTGAGGTTGGCAGGCGGCTGCATTCAGCCTGGCAGTGGCAATTGGTGGTCAACCGTGGGTTGGATTGATGAATGGCCAGCAAATGGAATTTTGATTGTTTTATTTGCGTCGAGCTATTTCTGCTGGCGGTTATACGGGATCAGAGTAGGCTAGTTTGCTTTCAGCTTGAGGTATTTGATCAGAAGGGCATTACATGAACCAGATCCGTGAATTTTCTATGTTACTAGGAATGATTTTTAAATATTTCTTTAATTAATATATGGAGAATTTATACGAAAATAATTCAAATTAATTTCCATGTACCTGCAGTCTTTTTCAAAACAATGAAACCTGTTTTTTAAAGTTTACAAGAGACAAATATACTTGCATTTGAAACATTTAAGTATGTCTGTGAATGATTTTTAATCTTTTTTTTAATATATTTGCTGAAAACTTCATTTTGATATGGCTTAGGAGTTACTGAAATAATGAAGTCCATTTTGTGTAATTTAGAAAATACTAGACAAACTCATATCAGGTAAATTTGGTTTTGGTCTAAACGTCGATCTGCCAATTTTGGTAGATATTCTACAAACTTGTGAGGGCCCAGACATAGAATTTTGTACAAGCCATAATTTTACAACATTGCCAAATCCACCAACATTAGTAGAAATTGAAAACATACATTATGCAACTAGTAATGGGAAATCACCAGGTTCAGATCGAATATTTATGGAGTACATTAAGTACGCGGATCAAAATTCTATAAAAAGATTAGTAGAAATATTACAGGGAAGCCTATATTAGGAACAGAAATACCTCTCGCATGGAAGAAAACAACGCAAATCCCTATTTCCAAGAAGCAGGAGCTTTGGAAGCAAATCATTTCAGAAGAATCTCTATGTGTAATGTAACTTACAAAACTTATGCTAAATGGATAGCTCAACAGCTAAGCAAATATGCAGGTGAGCCAGGATTGCACTCAAGCAGCTTTCACGGCAGAAAGATCTACTGATGATCATATATTCGTAGCTAGACGTCTGATGGAAGAGTATTGGAATGCAGGTCAGGATCTTTGCATATTAGCTCTAGATATTAGCAAAGCCTTCGATAACATTAAATTACAATGTTTAGGTGAAGTTTTGGCTAAAATTGGTGTTCCATCGAGACATATTGATAGAGTGTTATCGTGTGTTAAAGATGAGGTTACAAGAGTTCTATGGCAGAACCAATTCTCCAAAGAAGTAAAGAAGGAGGAAAAGGAATAAAACAGGGATGCCCTCTTTCACCTCTGCTGTTTAATTACATAATACAAGAGGTTTTGAGCAAGGATTATTTTGAAAATTCCAGGATTAAAATTGTTGGACATTAACCAATTAAAGCTTCCCTTGTTACTTGTATTTGCGGATGATATCCTAATTATAACGAAAACTAAAGCAGAGTTGGAAGAGGTACTGAAAGAACTAGAAAGCCAGCTCAAAACCGTAGGTCTAGAGATAAACTGCAAAAAGAGCCAGGTTTCAATTAGATATCCGAATGATAAGGCAAAGCATCCAAATGATATCCTTCTTAACGGTAAGAAATTTGAAGCATGTGATAGTTTAAAATATTTAGGAGTCTGTTTAACATCTACACTTAATAGGAAAGTAACTTGCAGGCAAAAATGTCTAAATTCTCTTAAGTCATCAAAAACTATAGTAGAAATTTGCAAGAAGTTCAACCCAAACTGGGAATCAGGAAAATTAATGTATAAAACCGTGATAGCACCATCCTTACAATATGGCACTTAAGTAGCAGTTTTGACTAAAAAGAGTAGGATTTCAATACCGAACTACGAAAAACTTATTTTTGAGAAGCATATACCAGCAAGTTTAACGCGAGAAAGCTTCTAGATGGTAAAACTATCAATAGAAGAATTAGAGTAGGTCGCCTCAGTTACTTTGGACATGTCTTACGAGGGATAAGAACCACCCATTAAAGCTAGCATACAACTTAAAATTTGAAAAGAAGAAAAGAGGCCGACCTAGTATTACGTGGAAAAAATCGTTAGAACAAGACTTTCAAAAGTTTCAGAACACGGATAGAAACAGTTTTGAAGAGCTCTCGAAAGATAGAGAAAAATGAAAAGAACATTAAAAAGAGTATATAATAATGAGAGAGCGAAATTTCGGACGGAGAATCATCCGATGGGAATAATAAGGGAAAGAAGTATAAACATGGGAAGCAACATAAATAAATAAATAAGGAAATTAAATGTGATGTGATAGCAGCGTCAGGGTAAAAGTGGGATAGAGGAACAGGGCATCTCCGCAAATAAATAATCGACAGTCGTAAATTTCTTAATTAAAATTGTGATCACATGTTCAAATAACTATGCATAATAAATAAAAAAAAGAATAAAAAAAAAATGGAAAAGTATACCGATTGACAGGTAAGTAGGTAGACCAGGGAAGGTAAGATTATTATTAGAAAGAAAAATACTCTCCATTATTATATGAACATCACTATATTATACATCAAATAAAAAGTGTTAGGAAGGGACCATCAGAGCACCGGATTGAAGCGATTTGGATGGGGAGAGTGTAATTGCCAACTCCCTGTCATTAACATTTCGTGAATTGATGGCGAGCTCTTCTACTCACTCATTGAGGAAGTCCTCACGTTTGATGGCTTGTTCGACATTAGGTTGTAGGATTCTGAGGCATTTGAAGGAGATTTTCATTACGCGGATTACGCGTAAGTGCCTCTGCTTACGGGTCCGCCCATCCGTTTTTGGCCCTTCAGACAGTGTTAAATTGAATACAGACTGATGTCGAACTTGATCAAATCATTCGTAGAGGACGATCCACTGTCTTATGGCTGTGCCTGCAACGATGAGTGGTATCTTTTACATACATACATACAAACGTCGATCTGCCAATTTTGGTAGACGTCTGCATTGAGTTATCTCATATTATAATATTCCGCGCACTATAGCACAAAATAATGCGATAGGTTCAGCGGATTGAAGATAGTAAGATCATTGGATATAGACCAAGTCTCCCTAGGGTGTGCCAAGAAGATGAGCTTGGAAATCAACAGAAGCAATGTTTCAAGAACGCGCGAAATGCTTTTAGGGATGCAAATTTCCAAAATCCTCCAATCGTAAGTCGCAATTTATGATAAAATTATGATTTCTCTTTGGGACGTTCAACTTGCTTGCACTAGTAAAATAATATCTCGAGTACTTTTTCAAAAGGACGTTAGTCACAAAATGTAAACAAACGCGTTGTTCATGGCGTGTTTTAAAAAAATCATGTATATATGCCCATATTTGTTGAACTTTCTGATTGGATTATTTCTGAACGTTTTATCTAACTTTTTACAAAACGGTGTAAAATCACTTTTGCACTTTTTGGAAATAATGTACATACGCCGCTTGTGTTGAAAAGTAACTTGCAAATCATTGTTATATCATTTGAATGCTCCTTAACGACGGGTTCGTAAAAGACTTCATACCACAAGGTTAAAGATTTCAATTCGTTTTAGTAAACATTGATTTTTTAGCAAAGATATATTTACAACGTTTTGTTGCAGAAAAAACTAATACGTCATTTTGATAAGTTCGACGTATCTGCGTGAAATATGACAACTTGACGTAACATTTCGACGTATCAACATTCTCATACGCAGAATGACGTATCAATTTGACGCAAGTAACATGCCATCTATCATAATGACTTATCAAAATAACGTATTTTCGTTTTCTATTGCTGACCGTTGTAAGAAACATTTTTCTAAATGAAACTGGAATTTTCACTCCTAGTGTAATTTTAAAGAACAGTGATGTAATATCTTTTAACAATGTGTCATTAAATGGTATTTAATTGGGATAAACATGTCCGGTTTTCAAATAGGATTAAAAATAAACTCAAAAAAGTTCAATGATTTTGATTGATTTTCTCATTTTCGTCCAAATGTTACTTACGTCCATTTGAAAAAGTACTCGAGATATGTAGAATGTTTTATGATATGAAATTAGCCAGTTTTAACATACATTAATTGTTATGTTATGTATTCTCCGTGCGTGGAGTAACGATTACGATGTAGAAGGAGATGTTCGCTCATCACCATGAGGCACCAAGAGTGATCATTAATGTTTTTGGCTAGAATGAAAGATGTGAAGAGAAAGTGTTGAAAGTTCCGTTAGACAAAAATTGACGTCCATGGTTCGAGTACCACTGGATACATGCCCTTTCGCTCAATTTTCTTAAACAAAAAAAAAACATCTGTTCTATTTCCAGCCTGCCGCACACTGACGGAACTTTCAACACTTTCTCTTCACATCTTTCATTCTAGCCAAAAACATTAATGTTCACTCTTGGTGCCTCATGGTGATGAGCGAACATCTCCTTCTACATCACTTTTAATATCCAACAGCCAGTCACCAACAAAGAAAAGAACTTCTGTTATTTTTCAGCGCCCAAACTACAAAGAGAGCGATTGTTGCTTTTATTCCATCTTAATACCGCTTCTGCTACCAATTATCATAACCAATACATTCGAACATCTTAT
>JASCZW010017851.1:0-16380 GCA_034211315.2 Aedes japonicus
AGCTCAGATTGTTGAAAAGTGAACTCTGAGTATCTAAGATATAACTTCCCGCTGGCAGTGGAACCACAATCTTTCTACAACAAATTCAGCTTGTAATGAGAAAAAGAACAAGTTTTGCAAAACATGGTTGGTGTAATGTAACTTCAACAGCATACAGAACTGCCCATAAAATCTTGTCCCGTTTATGTACTATAAATGTATGGAACCATGTTTTCAAGAACATTAATAAGATACGTAATTACTTGCAGCAGTAAAAAAGAATTTTTCTGCTCGATCGTCAGTCAGAATACGAGAGATCCAAACCGCCTCGAACTCTGACATGTATTGCAATACGTTTACAATACATTTAATCAAAACATACAATTATAAATCATTCTAAAAAGATAGTTTTGTGTGTTACTTGGGATTCTACTTCCAACCTTCCGATCCACTGTCAAGCGCTGGTCTCATGATTTACAAACACAAATCATGATACTTTTCGTAGTTTTTAGTATTCGGTAAGATCGCGTACCGATAAATCGGATTTTGCTGCCGTTCATACAAAATGTTTTTGCGTACTTCACATGTTTCAACGCCATTTTACCGAATGTAACAAGAATGTGAACATGTTGTAAGGGAAAAGTTTCAGCAACTCAGCAAATAGTTTAAAATCATATTACTGAAAGAAAAGTGTCCGAAATTTAACGTGACAGGATTTATATGCCAAATTATGAAAAATGTCAATTAACAAACAAACAAAACATTTAATATTACAAAAAAATTGCATACTAATAAGATTAAGACTTCTTCGTTTCATAAAATGCAATGCCGATCTTTCATGACGAAGTCTTTAAGATATATGGGAAAAAAGAGATCAATATTATCCAGTTTTACGGCACTATTTAATCGTTCGTGAGATATATGTTCGTACATTGTATCTCAACCGTGCCTTCACTCTGTATCTGCTGTGATAATGGCCAAGAACAGATTTGCCAGATTGTGCCCGGTGATTTTAGCTTTATGATGCCACGCCTTCTAACAGACTACTTTCTCGAATAACAACAACAAAAGACGAAACATAGCCGTTGATGGTTTGGTTGTTCGACTGATTCTGAATGGATTTGTCCTTTCCATTCAACAAGCGGCGAGTTAGACGATTCATTTTTGTAGCGTGAAAAAGCACACTACACCACTGAAAAAAATATTGTCACGGGATGTGATGCCAGCTAAGCTCCTTCATTCAGCAATAATTGACATAATCGTATTGGTATTGATTCAATTATTCATCAGCAGTAAAGACTTTATCCGTCAATTTAAAGCTAAACACTGAGTGAGATTAACTCGTTAAGCTAAATGCATTATCTTCATGATCTTCAAATGTGCTTAATTGTGAAATTTAGACGTCATGTCTACTATTGCACCTAGATACACAGAACGTTATAAATGAATCCGTCCACATTTAAATGTGAATAATTTCACAGGAAAACCGTAAACCCAATTTAAGGGACTAGTTATTTGCTATGTTTTCAACTATAGCTTAATGATTAAATAGCAACTGAACATTAATTTTCGAAAATTAGCTTTGATTCGAAGTGAATTTGTTCATAGAAAATACCGGATGCCCAGTAAATTGTATGAAACATTCATATCGCTTTTCATCTGGTGGAATGATAGTCACCAAGGCATTGTGAGATCAAACGATTCAGCTCTTTTCAAATAAACGGGATTGACTCATAGTCAGAATGATTAAAAAATGCTGAATAACTCTCATGAATTTTGTGAGCGTGAGCTTTTAGTGGAATACCTGTACCTAGAAAATGAGAAGAAATTTTAGTAATTTCCATTTAGTTGGAACCTTCATTGCTTGATAGATACGCGTATTGTCTACAATGTGCAGACTTCTTCTGTGTCGTGTACTAATACAATACTCGAGTCGAGTATAAATACATGTAACTGAAGAAGTCTGCATATTGTACACAGAAAAATTCCAAGCCAACATTACATGAAATTTCCCATTACCCTGCGCCAAATTAACTTGAAATATCCCATTATTTCCGATTTTCCGATCAAACAAGTTCAAATAACTAGAAATTAGAAGAAAAATTATTATTCTCCATTTATTTCCAACTACCTTTGCTTATCTTCGACAGATACGCGTATTTGGTCTACAATGTGTAAACTTCTTCAGTGTCTCGTACTAATAACTCGACTTTTAGTTCGAATGTCATTAGGCCAAATTCCATTAGGCCGCACGCTTTTGAGCCAAAGGACAACAAGCCGAATGGGACATTTGGCCGAAAGTCATTAAGCCAAATGAGTCATTTGGTTAAATAGGCCATTAAGGCGAATGCACGTTTAGGCCGAATGGGCCATAAGACCGATTTATGAAAAGTAGACGATTGAACTTAATATTTCATGAAATCTTTGCAAAACTAATGACCTACCACGGACGATTATACTTTCTTAAATTCTTGAGCAATTCTTCTAATTTTAAAACTGAGCTTATAAAACTGACGCTTACAATGTCTTGTGGAAATTTTAATTTATTATTGCTGAAATCTTTTGAGACATGAAACTAATAACCTTTAGGAGAGATTTCATTTGCTTTGCCATTGTTTATTTGGCTGTTCTTTTTTATTGTAAGTATCGTAATCTGCCTTGTTTTTTTATTAACTTTTGGCAGTGTCAATGGATAAGCAACCACGGTATCACAGCGAAGTTTTACAACTGTGGCCAGTTGGCCGTATGCTGGTTTACATGTCAGTCAAGAGGTTTTGTGAAGGTTGGTCAAGTGGTCATAACACCTTTCACTAGAACATTTTGTTCAATTTATGTACAAGACCAAGGTTTTATTAACTTGTTTTCACAACCGTTTATAGAATGAACCACTTGGTACTTTTAGCTTGAACAGAGGAACATAGAGGAGGTGTTGGTAGACAAAACAGTTTTGAATGTAGTTCTACCAACGAGGCCGGGAGGAATGCTATACGGCTGGAATAAAACTAAAATTGTTACTTGAGTTGACATCCATGATCAGCACCTTTAGACGCTGTTTTTGGATGGCGGCTTGCGCTTCCAAAACGGCTACCCTCGACTTACGCTTCCTTATAACGATGGCCATGTTGGCTAAACACTTTATGACTATCTGACCGTCAGAGAACGGCCGATCCGTACCCCGATGACCTTTTTCAAAGATGTTTGATTGATTTGTCCATCACCAAAGAGGGTGTTTTAGTTAAATATTATTACAATTGTATTCTCTAACATCATTGATTGAGCATCAGCATGAGCATGATTGACCTCCCGTGGTTGGTACCATGTTATTTCCAGATCAGCGGTAATTACACAGAAAATCAACAGATGATGCCTGAGACTAACATACATCCTCAATGTGTGAAAACTATTGGTCTCAAACCACGACAATACCTCATCCGAATGCAGGTTAAATAAGGAAAGGAAAGGAATATGTTGACGTGATTCTCGCTTTATTGAAAGCCGAGAACACCTCTGCACTTTCGCAAAAAATCAATGGGATGTTGTAAAACAGGATTGGGGTGCAGTAGGGTTCGTTTTGGTAAATGATAAGCTGAATTCACGCGACGTCTAGTAAGGATATTTAAACATTAGTAGCGCTTTCCAATGGAAATCGATTAAAAACAACAGTAAAAATCCTGTTAGGGTCACTCACAAAATCTGATGGAGATTTTATATTCGGAAAACAAGATGATTATTAATAATGCTGGAAAGCTTATTTGAACTGATTTGAATCAACAGTAAGGATTCTATTGAGGTCCTTCACAAACTGTGATGGTGGTTTTGCATTGCAGAACAAGATGAATTCAAATTATGCTGGAAAGCCGTTTTGGACCGATTCAACCAACAGTAAAGCTGCGGGTTGCAAAATGGTGAGTCGACAACTGGGATGAAGCGTGCAACCCTCAATATAGCTACGGTCCACACAAGTTCCTACCTCATGCTTCCACGGGTCAAGAGATTACAAAGACCACCAGTTAAGGGTTGCGTACTTAGCTGGTAGTGCAGCCTGTTGTCCTTCTGACTTCAGCTAAATTTAGGAGGTGAGTGCCGAGCGTCTGTACACCAAGGAGGTGCGGCTCAAACAGCGTATGTCCTGGCATCCAGCGGCGCCTTTTATGATATCTTTTCATATGAGAAAAGTGAGACCTTGTAAGGAAATAGCATAGTATATGCATTTGAGTATTCGATCTATTCCATATTGGATCAGGCTATGAAAGCAAATGAGTCCTATACGAATAAAATGCAGTGAAAGATGCGTTTGAAAGTATTATTCGTTGATATTATGATGCAACATAGAAACTGATTTGCTTTTATGGTAAGTTATTTCAATTGTAATTTTTTTTGGTGAAATCCTTCCTGATTTTTATTCCTCACATTTACTAGTACAAATAAAAACAAAAATAAAGGTGTTAATTGAAACCAAGGTTCAGTATAGCCGTAACATTTTTTTTTGCCTTAACGTTTTTTATAAATCTTTTATGCTAAAAATTTTCACTGTTCTTATAACAAGTATATAACGGGAATTAAGGGGTAGTCTAAGGCAGTCGAAGGACTTGTTGAATGGACAAGGGCTCGTGGAGTCGCCAGTCCCTTGTCATGCGAAGACACGCGGCATTCTGGCCGTAGTCTTTCGAAGTTCTTCACTGAGATCAACTGACCCGGCTACAGCAAGCCATCACGTAGGTTATTCTCTCAGAACAACCTACTGAGAATAGTCCTACCACCATAGGTAATCCTTGCACTGATGGTGGGTTCTTATTACATCACATTACATCACATTTAAACCAACAGTGAAGATGCCGTTTGAGCCACTCGCAATGTGTGATGGTGGTTTTCGAAAAAAAAAGAGCACTGGTCCATGCCTTTAAATACACGTATTACTACGTATCTTTTTTGGTATTTTTTTTGTTCGGAAACACTAGGCAACGGCGATTATTTGCATTAAGATATACAAAGCCACACCCAGAGGCTGTTAAAGTCTTCGAGCTTATTACAATTTTATTCTTTAAAATCATTAATTCATCGAATTCTCAACATCTGAGAACTCATTTACGGCGAGATCAGCGCGTTTGCAAACGTAATCAGGTTTCCTTGGTTAAAAAACATTGATGATAAATGGTTTCATTTCTTAGTAATCGAGCACAATCGAAAAATCTCCTCATTTGCAGATTGAATACTACGAAGCGTATTCAATTCTTCGTAGGTCATCTCCTACGTGCGACTATCAGAGGATACGACCACCATCGGCGAATTAAACAAACGCAAAAGTGATTGATGGTGAGTTTGATTATCGGACCACTTTGTGTCCACCGACCTACGGAAAGGTAAAAGTTTTCCATTAGTAAATATGAAATCAATGGAAATTTTTTTTAGACAAAATCATAGGAAGGACAAAACGGTACACAAGACCCCTCAAACGTCATTTTGTCAAATTCATTTAATCTTTATTACTAATATTGCGCCCAAATTTATGATGCCCGAATTTATGACCGACGGAGTCTCAAGATTGACTTGCTAAACCAGTTCGACTCAACTGCACAAAAACATGAAAACGCATACGTTTTCTACTTGCAACTGTAACGAATACAGTAGTGACGTGATTTTGTCACCTCCTCCGCGCTTGATACATTCACATTTAACTAATGTCAGTTAAAAACTTTATCATAAAATCATTCTAATTCAACTTCCAGGCGGACGTTGAAAGTTTATTTTGGAACAATCAAACCTTCATAGTGGCCTAAAGGATTTAAAAATCAACATTGGAAAACGTTATGAACTTGGGAATGACAATTACACCATTACACCTGATATGAATACAGTCTAATTATTTGAAAATTTAGAAACCAAGTGCATACAGTTAGTTCTCTTCATCGAATCTAAGCAATTATACCGTTCCTACTCTCAACACAAAAACACTGTTTCCACGTTTTCATATCATATCTTCAACATATGGGTTACATGCAAAACACGCAAAAAGGTTTGAAAAGTACCCAACCTTGGTCTTGCAGTTGTAGGAGGAAAGGAAAAGCAATCGGCATGTTTAGATGACCCACAACCACTCCTCAAAAAAAAGCAATCCCCTACGAACCAGCGGCCAACATCTTTTTTTTCAAACGGATGAAAGCTCTCGAAAATCACTGCTTCCATCTCCATCACATACCTACCCACTTCAGTACAGAAAACCTCATATTAAGTTTATCTCTAAATATTTAAGTCAAGTGTTGAGCATATGTATGAAAATAGTTAATTTTAAGTGGTTTCATTAGAGCACCCGAAGAAGAAGAAGAAAGAAAAATTGGCGCACCCGATTGGATCTTTGCATCGCCAGCTAAACCAGTGAAGTGAGCCACATAAACCTCGAATACTCACCTGTTTACTATGCCGCTTAGGGTGATTGAAAGATTTCCGATAGAGCCGGGCGGCGCTGAAAGTTGTACCAACCGGCTGAAATCGATATGATAGGTAGGTTCGGCGCTTAGCAGCGATGTTTATTGATTGATTTCACCGAAACGGGGCTGAACGAAAATCGAAATAAAAAAAATTATTGAACAGGTGCAAATTTGCCCACTTCTGACGACTAATGGCCAGTGCACAAGGCGCGCCCGGCTGGCTGCTGTCGGCGTCTTCGTGGCGCAAAGCTACATGTAATTGGGTCAGCCTGGGCGTTGATTTTTGCAAGGTGATGAATATTTTTTTTTTATTCGGAAATCGACAGACAGCCAAAGGTTATCCTTTCTCGCCAGCGGAAGGTTAAATTTATCATAAGAGGAATTCGTTTTGATGAATGACACTGTTCTATGCTAATGCAAGTATGATCAAGTGCCTACAGATGCATGTTGTTTATTGTGCATGAATCATCACGTTGTTCGGCTATTTTTAGCATCGCAAACCTGCTCAATCCGTGTTTATCTACTTGGTTAAATCATCAGTATATTAATTTATTCTCATCCTTCCTAGATTTGCTTGTGCAGTAATGGATGGCATAAAAAGTTTTATTCCCTACTGACGATGCTATTAATCCAGGTGGTGGGTGCTTAATTGATCATTATTGATTTTCTATTCATCCATGTGCCTGTTGTTCAACATTTTCATCCTGCAGTACACAAGTCTACACCTTCATAGAAGGAACACTCGCATTAACCTTGACAATGGAAATTTCTCCCCCTCCCTGTTCTCCTGATGCCTTTCCCAAGTCTGCCTGCACCTATTAACACCGGTCCAGGGAGGCTCATCAATTTGTCCAGCCAGGGATAGTGTCTATTTTTACATCACATGACACTAATGGAAGATGAGCTGAGAAATAAAATCGCATTCCGAAGTGAAACCGGGAGCACCGTGCATAAATTACCAGTTTCTATTAACGTCCCGTTCTCTGCATCGAGTCGCGCTTCTCTGCCACTAACAGTCTCCACTGTAGCGCGAAGAAAAATCTTTCTTTCATTACCTGGAAAGGGCCGTGGCACAACCTATTTCTTACAGATGACTGATTTTCTATCGCCCAATGTGAAATTCAATGCTGTATCCACACATTCACACTCACAACCCACCAACCCGGCAGCTTGGCACCTATCATTCACTGATATTTCGGCCGGAGTCCCGCCCGAGATCAATCACCTGACTGCTTTCTGTTCCAAGCTCCGAAAAGTAAGAAGCAATCCGACCAGCGCATCTCGCTGATTCATGAATCTTTCAGAACCAAACCATCCAAGTTCTGGCGATCTTCGCAGCTTCCCTCCATTAGCGTGAATCAAAGCTGCGAATCATAATCCCGAAACACCTCGCGGTTCGCATCTCAATAGAAGAAGGGAGGAAGTGGGAAATTGGCTACCGAATCGGGCGAAGAAGATCCGTTCGTTGGCTTCAGCCGTCTCCGGGGGCCGACCATTCTTACGACCGTCATAGCTAATCGACAGTTGAATTATTGCCCGCGATCTGACCACCACAACTCGCAGTAGACGAATAGAAGATGGAAACGAGGAGCTGGAGAATCATGTCGGCTTCTTCACGGCCCATAAATATCGCCATTATGGCCACAATCTTCATCACCATCATCAACCGATCCGTTTGTCGTCGGTTCGTTGGTTTGGGCGTCCGAAAAAAAAGTAGAATTGAAAAAAAAAAATAGTACAATTTTCTCACCGTCTTGCTCCCCCGACCGAGGTGTGATTTTCGAGGTAGGTTTGAAAAAGAAATCTTGCCGCAAATGGTGTTTTGGACGGAGATTTTTTTTTTGAAAAGACGTTGTTTGATCATTGCTTATAATAATGATTGAAAAGTTGGGTTCAGTTGTGGAAAATATAATGTATTTTGACAATATTTCCATAACATTTTACATTTTACATTACGAACAAATTGAACACACGAGAAAGTGTCAAAAGAGAAAATGTCATGACATTTTTTCACTGTTACTAAGATTTCGTATGATTTCGAGTATTGCATGCTTAATACTGCTTAAATATGATTTTTATTATGTGAAATCAAATTAAAAGGATGAATACTTACAACTCATAACCACAAATCGCCAAATAAGTGCGTATCTATTAAATGTTGTCACACCGCAATTTCTAAACTGTTTGAAAATGTCGTCAAAAAAGTACGACATTTTTCTCTTCCTGTTTTCAATCTGCCGCGCTCGCTTGAGCTGTACCTAAAAACTTACTAGTGGCTTCAACACTTTGCAGTAGGCGACTGTTTAGCGAAAAATGTTCATTACCCATCACTGACAGTCTGTGAATAACTGCGAAGAGCTACATTATGTTAAGAGCCGACCAGAGTAGGTAAATCTCACGGTCATCATGTGACGATGACAAAACAGGCCTTCTCAGTGTCACGAGAAGAAACGAACTATCGTGAGCTTGCTTGCCATTCTCACACCATCATTCGGTCCTGAAATTTTTTCCCATACGTTTTTTTTACAGAAACATCTTACTAGTTTACATAAAATTAGCCAAGCAATTATATGTTATCGACAGAGTGGAAATTATTGTTAAAGTTTTGTGATAAATCTCACAATCATGCCAATACATGTGCTTGAAGGAGCGATGACCAAAACACTGTCACATGCTGTCATGACGAAAAAATCGATGAGAATTTTAAGAAAATCTCCATCATCGTTTTCTCGCCCGGTGAGATTTTCAGACGTACTTCGGTAAAAATCGTTGGTCAATTTTCATCGAAAATGACATTTGCCAGCCCTGGAGCCAGCATTAAGTTCATCTGTGATAAGCAATAGGATTGAAAATACCGAGAAGAACAAGCCTAAAGTCTTGAACGTTGAACAAGATGAACGTCAAACCTTTCATCGGATACCATGTACTCTCTCACTTCTCAATTCATCTACTTGAATGTGTTACTAAGTTTTGCAGATCTTACAAAGATGAATTGAACATTTTTCTATGTTATAGTTATCTACCGTATTTGCGCATCTTGCGTAATCGAAATCAAATACTTGCTGTTGCTATCATGTACCTACCCAGCTAACCAATAAGCATTTGCATATGCAGTAAATCAACCCTAAATCTGCATTTCAGATGCTACATGCAGTATATTAGCATTATATCAGCATCTTGGATGCCATCTATTGTAAAAATGGATCTCAAATTCTATTTAAATGCTTGTAAGCATTTCGAATACAAAAATAGCATTGCTGAGGCATTATCATAGCATTGCAGTAAAGCAGCCGTATATTGGGCCAAAAGCGGAATTTATGTTGCATTTAAGGTGACTGAATTGCTTGATAGGCTGCCGTAAAGACGCTTTGGAACTGCTGCTTGGTTACCTTCGATTCGATATCGATTCGAAAAAAAGGTTTGTTCCTCGTTCCTGGCTAACATCTTTCTCTTCAGACTGCGCTCCGCTCTGCAGATCATTCCTTTCGTGGTTTTCAGTGAAATAGCATATACGAAAAAACCTGTTATTTCTTGAAAACTCGAATTCGGTAAGTTGTTTTTTTTTTTGTTGACAAAATGTAGTAAATGATCTTTATATTGAAACCTATTTAAAGAGTGTCTAAGTCGTTCCGAGATATTTTTCATCTCATCCATTTAACAATAAATCAACAGTAACGTTCTGTCCTTTTTTAAATAGTTCTAAATCATTATTTGGTTCCGATCCATTTTCTTAAAAAAATATCTTTAAAACTCAACTAAAATCCATTTTGATATCAGGTAAACTACCCAAAGCAAATCCTGATGATCATAGACTACGGAGAAACTTTTTTCTACAAAGGTTCACGATTCTTATGTTATTGAAGCAATCTGTTGCTTCAGACTACTCAAGCCTAATTTGAATTCTTTGAATTTCCATAACATTAACCAATTATGATATGTTACTTTCATCACTAAAAATGTCTTTTCTGTTGTTTTATCATCAACCGATAACTTTGTTTATATTTTAAAGGAATATGAAAAGATTGTATACATTTCAAAATTTTCACTCCAGCAGGATTTGCTTCACCATCTAATAAATAAATAAAAATCGTAAAGCGCATTCAGTGTCTGCAAATAGTTCCTCACAACGTCAAAACTTCAAAGGGTGAACCGTCATTTTGAACTGTTTAAACAAATTGTTATTTACAAACGCTGTTTATTATTTAGTATTCAATTGAGGCTAACCTGCTGCAGGACAAAATTAATGGTGTTTATATTGCTAACATTTTAATTCTCAGGAAACTTTCACGAGTTACGGAGAGCAACAGGATCCTGTGCATAATTTTCAGCATGACCGCTGATTTTGAAGAATTTTTCGTTATTCAGGTAGCGGGGGCGGCAACCGACAACAAACAAACTAATCACCAACTCAATTTCTTGAATATTTCATTATAAATTTTGCCAACACCGCTTGCTGAGCGTATCCTAGAGCTAACCCTCCCTACTAACACAATTCCACCTTTACTATGGCAGTTATTAGGGGTCGTGGAGTTCTCCGCATCTGTCTTAACTAAGTGTCGGACTAACATTCCTTCCTTAACCCCACCAGTTTCAAGAACGTGGCCAGGACAGTTCTGGTTTGTTGAAAGGTGATACACCCTTTATCGGAGAAGTACGAATTGCTCATAAATCACTATCTTACAGCAACCGATGAAGCCGCATCTCCTTCTTAACAACAGTTCAGAGCTTGTATCACCTAGGACATTGTGCAAACTGGTTTATGCTATGCTATGCTATGCTTATTCAAAATCCAGTTCAAAATTCAGTTCCAAACCCTGTTCCAAAGGCAGTTCCAAATTAAGTTTTAATTTCAGTTCCAAATCCAATTCGAAATACAATTACAAATCCAGTCCCTAATCCATCCCAAATCCAAGCCGAATTAAATCCCAATTCACTTCCAATTTCTCTTTCAAACCCACCTCCAAATCCACTACCAAATTCACTTCCAAGTCCAGTTCGAAATCATATTCCAAATCCAGTTCTAAAACCAGTTTAATTTTTAATTCCAAAGTTCTAAATTCAGTTCCAAACCCAGTTCCATATTAAGTTTTTATTTCAGTTCCAAATCCAATGAAATACAATTACAAATCCTGTTCCAAATTCAATTCCAAATCCTATCACAATTCAATCCAAATCAACTTCCAAATCCACTTCCAAATCCACTTCAAAATCAAGTTGCAGTCCAATTCCAAGTTCAGTTCTAAATCCAGTTCCAAATTCAGTTCCAAATCCTGTTTCAAATTTAGTTCCACATTCGATCCAAATCCAGTTCCAAAGCCAATTCCAAACCAGTTTAAAATTCAGTCCCAAATCCAGCTCTAAATACATTTATAAATCGAGTTCCAAATTCAGTTCAAAACCCAATTTAAAATCTAGTTCCAATTCTGATCCAAATTCAATCCAAATCCTTCGCAAATTCAATCCAAATCCAATTCAATTCAATTGCCAAATTCACTTCCATGTCAGTTCCAAGTTCAGTTCCAAATCCAGTTCCAAATTCAGTTCCAAAGCCTGTTTCAAATTAAGTTCCAATTCAATCCAAATCCAGCTCAAAATGTAATTCAAAAATCCGAGATCAAAATTCAGTTGCATCCAGATCAAAATATAGTTACATATCCAGTTCCAAATCCAGTTCCAAATCCAATTCAAATCCTTCACAAATTTAATCCAAATCCAATTCAATTCAAATGCTAAATCTAGCTCCAAATTCACATTCTAAATTAAGTTCCAAGTTCAGTTCCAAATTCATTTCTAAATCCACTTCAAAATCCATTTTATTTTTCATGATTATCAGGAATATGAGCCTTAAACTGGTTCATCTCCCGTTGAATTCACTCATACACCTCTTTGAGAATTTTCGTAACTTGTCCAGGGATGAGAGGTATGGATGTTAACCACTACGCCAAAATCATCCTTCAAAACTTAGTGTCAAATACAGTTTTAAAAACAGTTACTGACACAATATAATTCCATTTCCAAATCCATTTCTAAATCCAATTGCAAATCCAGTTCCAAATTCAGTTCCAAATTCATTTCCAAATCTAGTAAAAGAACAATTACAAAATCAGATCTGAATCTAATCCGAATAAAATCCGATTTCAATCCAAATCCAAATTCAATACAAATCCAATTCAACTGTAGTTCCAAGTTGTAACTCAAATTCAGTTCCAAATCAACTTCCAAATCCAGTTCCATTTCAGTTTCAAGTCCAGTTCGAAATTCATTTACAAATCCAGTTCGCAAATAGACAATCAAAATCACTATGCAAATCAAATCCAAATGCAATCGAATCCAATTCCAAATCCAATCCGAATCACACTCTCTAAATCCAATTTCAAGTTCAGTTCCCAATTCACATTCTAAATCCAGTTTCAACTCAGTTCCAGAACCCATGGTCTAAATTCACTTCAAATCAACTTCAAAATCTAGTTCCAAATCTAGTTCTAAGTGCAGTTCCATGTTCAGTTTCAAGTCCAAGTTTGAAATTCAGTTTCCAAATCCAGTTTCAAATATTGTTCTAAATTCCAAATCCAACCCAAATCCATAACGAATTAATTCAAAATCCAAATCAATCCATTTTCAAATCCAATTCCAGTTCAATTTCACATTTCAAATCCAGTTTCCAAGTAAATACCAAGCTCTGCATAGTCAATCCAGTTCTAAATCCTGTTTTAACCCAAGTTCCAAATCCATTTTTAAATTAACTTGAAAATTCACTTCAAAATCCAGTTCCAAATGCAGTTCCAAATGCAGTTCCAAATCTAGTTCCAAATCAATTAGTTCAATCCAAATCTAATCAAATCCAATCCAAATCCAATCCAAATCCAAATCCAAATCCAATCCAATTTCAATTCCAAATCCAGTACTAAACCCAGTTAAAAATCCAGTTCTAAATCCATAACTGAATCTTGTTTCAAGTTCAGTTCCATATCCCATTCAAGTTCTAAATCAAGTTTCATATATAATTCAAATCCATTTAACAATTCAGTTAGAAATCCAGTTCCAAATTTTATGCAAATTCAATCTAAATCCAGAGGGGGGGATTATGGATTATTTCTCGAGTTATACTGAAATTTATTTATCATTTGCATGGGAGCCTCCTTTTGTAGAGGCAGGAGGGGTTCGAACCACCGTGAAAACATTTTTTGCCCTCAAAAACCTCCACATACCAAATTTGGTTCCATTTGCTTAATTAGCTCTTGACTTATGCATAAGGTTGTGGTTCATTGGTATGGGAGCCCCCTCCCCCCTCTCTTCCAGAGGACGAAGAAGTCTCAAATCACGATAACAACATTTCTCTCCTTCAAACACCTCCACATGCCAAATTTGATTCCATTTGCTTGATAAGTTCTTGAGTTGTATGGAAACCCCCTCTTTAAGAAAAGGGAGGGGTCTCAAGCCACATCAGAAACATTTTGTAAGTTCATAAACCTCCACCTGCTAAGAAACATTTCTTGCCGGCAAAAACCTCCACATGCCAAATTTGTTTCCATTTGCATGATTACTTTTCGAATTATGCAGAACCTTGTGTTTCATTTGTATGATAGTCCCCTCTTTATAAGTGGGGAGGGGTCTCAAACTACCATTGTTCCTTTTTTTGTCTTCAAAAACTTCCACATGCCAAATTTGGTTTCATTTTCTTGATTGGTTCTCGAGTTATGCAGAAATTTGTGTTTCATATATATAAGAGCACCCCTTCACAGAGATGGGAGGGGTCTCTTACTATCATAAGAACCTTTCCGGCCCCCTAAAACCCTTGCATACCAATTTTCACGCCGATCGGTTCAGTAGTCTCCGAGTCTATAAGGTTCAGACAGACAAAAAATGTTATACATATATAGATTTGCTAGCGCATCAGGGGCTATTCATAAACCACGTAGACTTTTCTGGAGAGAGAGAGAGAGGGGGGGTTTAACCAAAGCCTACGGTCCTTACAAAAATTCAAAAAATTGTATGGAGAAAAGTCTACGTGGAGGAAGGGGGGTCTGAGATTTTCAAAAATGAGTCTTCATGGTTTATGCACAGGCCCTTATGAACCTAGTTCAGAGAGTTGACATCAATTTAAAGACAATACGAGTTATTTGATCATGTTTGTTGGAATTCAAACATGGTTTCAAATGAATTTTCTGTTCACATTATCGTGATTGTTTTTTCACGTATTGTAGAACGGAACAGACAGTGAAGAAAAGTTTAATTCAATTGAGAGTGCTTGAGTGAACTTAACAACTAAGGGCTGTTCAAAAATTTAATTCATTTCTACAAAAAAATAAGTTATATTTTTAATTTATCTGACTATTAGAACTGCTATAGTTTTCCTTTATATAAAAAGAACGGCTTCACAATATGAAACGACTTTGCGAAAGACAACTTTGCCCTAAAAGTTCAAACTAAGGCTGAAACATATTTGTCCGTCCACGTTTGCATTCTGGATCACAAAGCGGAATGTAAACCGTTACATTCACGCTGTTGAACAATTCTTCACTAAAAATGGATAGCCTATCAGGCCGGCTAATAAACCAGATTAGTTTATTTGACTAAAGGGTGTTCCGATCAAAATTTGGTCAGTAATGTGTGTGAGTCGATCAAAGTTTTTATTAATAAATCAAACTCTTTTTCCTTTTCAAGTTCAGTAAATTTAGAATACAGGAGAAATATTCAGCTAAGCTTCCTTTTGACCGAATGCGAATCTTTCGTTTAACACCTGCCATCAGATTTTGTACAGTCTCCTTGTCCACTTTATGCGTCGCTGAACGCCAGTTTGCCTTGAACTGTTTCTCACTTACAACAGCTTTTTGAGTCTTCTCAAGGTTCCGCTTGACAATGGCCCAATATTGTTCGATTGGGCGGAACTCAGGCGTGTTGGCAGAGTTCTTGTCCTTGGGTGCCACTTGAACGTTGTTGATAGCATACCACTCCATGGGCTATTTCCCTTAATTGCAAGATGCCAAATCCGACCAAAATAGTACGGAATAATTGTGTCGCTTCAGGAAAGGCAATAGACGTTTTTGTAGGCACTCGCTCAGATAAATTTCCTGGTTGACGGTTCCGGTCGCAATGCTCTTCTAGTCACAGGTACAGATAGCCTGCCACACCAGATATTTCTTCGCGAACTTTGACAGTTTAATGTGCTTGAAAATATCTGCCACCTTTCCCCGTCCGGTTGCCGTACAAAATTCCTGTCCAGGAAGCTGTTTGAAGTCGGCCTTGACGTAAGTTTCATCGTCCTGTACCACGCAATCAAACTTCGTCAGCATCGTCGTGTACAACTTTCGCGATTATGCTTTGGCCGACGTGTTTTGTTTATCGTCGCCATTTGGAGTCACCATTTTCTTGCGAGTCGACAGTCCAGCTCGTTTTTTAGCTCTATCCACGGTTGAAGGTGCCACTCCCACTTTCTTTGCGATATCTCGGACGGAGCGGTTGGAGTTCCGCTCGAAACAGAAGGCAACTCTTTTTATCACCTCCGGCTTTCGATTTCCTCCTTTCCTGGCTGTCAACAAACGGTCACCGAACACTGTAATACGTTGGTAACAGTTGATTTAGCCTCATTCAGCAATTTCGCCAGCTTAGCGTGAGAGTAGTTTGGATTTTCGCCATGCACGTGCACAATTTTGATGCGTTGCCTCTCAACCTTCGGCGATATTTTGATAACTGAAGTGCTAATTTCAAAATCAAAATAGAGGCATGGTGCTGCACGCACATATCTTCAAAATGAGGGGTGTGCAACATTTGTTATTGCACGATGAAAGAAAATGCGTCAAGTTTAAGTCGACCAAATTTTGATTGAAACACCCTTTAATAGTAAATTTTCTATAGTAGGCAAAAAACTAATTCTTTTTTCACTCAACGATTGTCATCACCAATTTCAAAAATTATTCTTAAGCATGAAGGAAAAACACGCATCAAACCCACCGTGGCAAATGGCATACCACTGTGA
>JASCZW010017852.1:0-16392 GCA_034211315.2 Aedes japonicus
ATTCTAAACTAGATTTAGAAATGGATAAATGTTCACCATTTAGCTCAAATTTGAACCATCGGCTCTAGAAGTCGTTCTGTGATGCGGGGGTAAGGTTAGTTTCCATTTATCATCCTAGAACACTTTGAAACTGTTTGAGCGCTTTAGCTGAATATTCTAATCAAATGTTTCTTGATTTTTTTCTATGAATTCTTCTATGGTACTATCAGTTTCATTTCTAAAAATCGTATTTTGTATTCTCAACTTAGTGTTTCAGATGTAATTCACGAGTATTAATTCAGAGCTTTCAATATCATAGATAAATGTATGCATTTGTAAAGCACAATGATTGTCTATGGCCAAGAAAGTCAAAATAACAAACAACCTAAGAGCTTACTTCGATCGAATCGGGCATCAATCGCGGCCCCTGTCTTGGTAAACCGTGCTCTTTCAGACTGAGCTATCTGTGGCTCAATTGTTTTTGGATAACAATCAAAACAATAGTCATAGTTTTCCATCAACTTGTTGATGCTTGTTTAGATCATCATCGTTCAAATTTCTAAATGACGCGTCATCGCAAACGATCAGCAGTGTGAAATTTTCGTGAAAGTGGGACTGCAACTAGCAGGTCATACCGAAGACATATCCGCGCGTTGAGACAGCTACTTCGGCCCAACCCCATCTTCTTCTTTTAGCATTTCATGCTTATTGCTTTCACAATAAGCTTATTGCTTGCTCTCAACTCTAGTGTTCTAGATGCACTTCCACAGTTATTAATTGAGAGCTTTCGAAGCCAGGTACCATTTTTGCATTAGTATGATTGTGTGACAAGTACAATCATACGCTATGCCCAGGAGTCGAGAAATTTTCCAACGAAAAATTCCCTAGACCGGACCGGAATCGAACCCAGCCATCTCCAGCATGGTGTTGCTTTGTGGCTGCGCCTTTACCGACTGAGCTAAGGGAGGACCCATGACCCGGCCCAAACTCCACGATACCTAAGTTAGGCATTAATAAAGAAGGGGCTGCCGTTCCATCCCCTAATGGTTTTCCTAAAGGTCGCTCTCTAAGCGCCCGCTACATAAGACGCAGGGTAAAATAAGTCTGATATTCGGATTTGGACATATGAAGATGCTTTTTTAAGAAACTTATTACACATTTTATTCTCTTAGAGCTACGAAATCATAGCTTCTTGTTTAAAAACAAATATGAATAGATGATAAATTAATGTAGATGCTAGCCAGTTCACTTATTTGATAACAGTCACCCTCAAAGGTATTTTTACTGTTATATAATATTACTTAAATACTTCATACCTTCCGTCCATTATGCGCAACGTAAACTATGCCTATCGCATGTGCTTATGCCTAACTTACGTATGCCTTTCGTTACTAACCCCCTGAAAGCATGTCACCCTATGTTACATCTTTGCTTTCGAAATGAATTATGCCACTATTTTTACCAGAAGAGCATTTTTCCCCATCTCCCCCAATATAAGCGCTGATATGTGCATCTGCACCGGGCAGTTAAGCTGGCGGACTCAATGCACTGAAAACCGCAAATTAGAGTCAACCACTGTGAAATACATCGAGCAGCGGTAGTAATCATCAAACAGAACCCAACGTGAAGGTGCAGAGGTGGTCCAATGTTTACGGTTTGCTGACATCTGCCCCCTCAAGATGGTTGTGCACCCTGTCGTATCTGTCGGTGTTTTGGTGAATGGTTCCTTGTGCATGGGGCCCGTTCTGTGCTGATGTAAACACTTGGTTGTGAATGTAATTCATTTGACAATGGAGAGTTAGGAGGAGCTGGTGGCCGTTTTCTGGTTTTCGATGTCAAATAAAATTCAATGGTTTAACACTTTAGAGATAATTTTGTGCTAGCATCTTTTCCTAGAAATGGCTATTTCTTCATGACTTATTCTACTTATATTTTTGTTCTTTATTTTGTTTATCTTCAGGCAACAAATAATTCATTTCTACCAAATTTAGAAGATGATATCTAATATCTCTGTATTTCTCAAAACTGACAGCACTTTCTAGGATTCAAGCTACTACTTTGTCAAACCTCATTTATCAGCCAAATTTCAAATGAAGCAGTCATAAAATAATAAAGAGATTCATTGTCTTTCGGACCGATCAATCAGCTGTACGGATGGCAACACTATAGTGTCCAGTGCATCATGGTTGCCATGAATTTAAGGCTTATTATATGGGCCAGACACATCAATGTTGCCTGTTTAGCAGTTGACCAAGTCTAATTAAAGGACAGCATCAGCCATTTGACATATCTTACATTTGTTCTAGTAAAAGTATTCAACAAAGTCTTCAACAAAGTCAGGGAATTGTCTTTTTGATAAGATACTTCAATAGACAGAAATATTAAGTGAGTTTTAAGAGCGATGGTAACACAAGTTAGAGATTTTCCTTAGAAATTTACATGCCGATTACAAAGTTTGTATGCACAGTAAGTTGCATAACTAGAAATCGTTTTGGGGTGCAATGTGAACCTAATTTAAAAGGATTGAAGCATAGGTGAGCGAAAATAACAAAAAATTCCATCGGTCTACTGCCTATATTAACCAACGTCTAACGTATCAATAAGGCAAATTCAATACAGTATTTAATTTCTGATATACAGTAAATGTGCCTTGCTATCAACCTTGCATTACAACTACAATCGCTATAATGTGTTCTGCAACCTGTTAAGCTCACTCACAGAAAAAGTACCTTATCGTGTTCGTTTTGAATTTTTCATATTTACACTCCTTTCAATTTAGCCATCGCCGAACGAAATAATGTCTGGAGTACTATATTCCAACAACTTTCATGGCAGCATATTGAGGAATGTATGGTTGTGTTGCCGGTTTTCTTTGTCGCGCTCCTATCGCCATTTCCGATTCATCCGTTTCCCAAGTGAACTACGGACAAACGCCGCCACCGCCACCATCGTCGTAGGAGCAACATAAGCGTGATTGAGATCGCGATGCCATCTGAGCGCACTACTTCGTGGAAAATCAAGTTTCTGTCATCCAGTCAATCGATGCGATTCGATGGTAAGCCCATAGAGCTCGAGAAAAAGAAGTGGTTTGATGCCTTTGTGAGAAGGCTGCCTTGATTAGGGTGGTACTTGTTGAGGCGACTACGACCTAATTTTTTGGGAGGAATGTTATTCCTTTGAATGGAAAACAGAAAGATTATTCTTTTAGTAGGTATTAGTAGATTTTGATCATAGTTCCCTAATACCCCAGTATTCGGAATAGACTCGATTTATTTGTTTTGTGCATATATTTTTTCCGAATTATTTCTGAGTGCAAGCTGATTGCTGTTGCAATTAGTTTCTTGCTTGCTAATACTTAGTGATCTAAATTCACTTCCACAGTTATTAATAAGGATGTCCCATTTTAGCATTAGTATGATTGTGTGGCAAGTACAAGCACGTATTATTAAAGTTTCTTCTTAGTTATCCAAAGTTCAGCACTTCAGATCTACAGTTGTAACAGTAGCTTTTAGGGCTATATTAGATTATGATATGTATTTAAACATATTCAATGAACCTTTTGCAAGGTCAACAGTCATTTTTTGATAATTTTGGGATATTCTTGGTCATCAAAATTGTCCTTGAATTCAGAATTTAGGATCTATGGTAGTAACTATAGCTTTTTGGGCTATACAAAGTTACGCTAAATAAACATTACGATAAACATCAGAACATAAGATCTACAGTTGTCACAGTAGGTTTTTTGAATATAGAAAGGAATAAAATGTATTTATCAATATCCATGAGATAGGGAAGAAGGTCAACCGACATAATGCGACAATCTTGGGACATTCTATGTCATCCAACTGTTCTTACGTTCAAAACATCAGATCTACAGTTGTAACAGTAGGTTTTTGGGCTATATAAGGGTATGATATGTATTTAAACATATTCAATCAATCTTTTGTGAAGTCAACAATAAATATTCAATGACCTTCTGACCGTTTAGGTCATCCAAACTGTCCTTGCGTTCAGAATTTGTAATTTACAGTTGTAACAGTATTTTTTTGGCAAAACACAGTTACAAAAAATATTCAAACATATTCCATTAATATCCTCAGAGGTCAACAAACATTGAAGAATATTTTGCTCAAGAACAATATGACATATTCTGGGCCATCCAAACTATCCTTGTGATCAGAACATAGGACCTACAGTTGCAACAAAAGCTTTCTGGGCTATGCAAAGCTACGCTGTATATTGAAACATGTTCATTGAATATCTTGGAAGAACAACAGATTTTATTAGATAACCTTCTTGGTTACCCAAACTATTCTGGAGTTCAAAACCTAAAATCTATAGCTGTAACTGTAGCTTGCTGCACTAAATAAAGTAACAATATGTATTTGAAAAAAATCAGTGACTCTTCTGAAAGGTAAAACGATGTTATGAGATATCTTGGGATGTTCAAGGTCACCAAAGCTGCCCTTGTATTCAAAAGTTAGGATCTACAGCCGTAACATTTGATTTACAACCTATGCAAGGTGACACTATGCATTAAAACACATTCAGTGAATCTTCCGTTAGGTCACCAGTCGTTAGCAGATTATCGTGTGATGTTCAAGTTCATAAAAACTGACTTGTGTTCAGAACTTAAGATATTCAATCTAGCCTCTAGGATTATTCAAAACTACGATAACTTTTCAAACATATTCAATAATATTCATTTATTGAAATTCACTGAAACGTCCACAGCCATCATAGGATAATCATGTTTTTTTTTTTTGTATAATTCAAAACATAAGGTCTACAATTGTTGCAGTAGTTTTATGGGCTATACAAAATTAAGTTAATTTTTTGGGCCTGCATATTCCAAAATTATTTCATAACGTCTGTTGGTCTTCCAGGGAATTCACTGAATATGTTCAAGTATATATCATAACATTGTTAAAGCTACTGTTACAACTGTAGATCTTAAGGTCTGACCTTCAGGACAATTTGGACGACTTAGCACATCTTAGAAATACATATATCTTACTTTTTTCAAAAATGTCTATGTTATTGAACACGAACTTAATCAAAGCACACAATTGCTCGTATGGTAACGCTCGGAAAATTTTAAGCCTGAAAGTTAATTAAAAAAATATTGCCTTATACAAACTGAATGACTTACATTTAGTTGCGTAATCCTACGTCATCATTTCATTTCATTTTCATCATTTTTTTTTTGGTTTTTTATTTAAATTTTGTTATTCACCAAATTCGAACGCAATATAGGGAAGAATTGGGCTCGCAAGGGACCGTCAACGAAAGTACACAAACGATCTCTCCAAGTTTACACAAAACTTATGCTTTTGTACAGTGACCCGTGTCTCATTGAGTATGAAACTAGCTACATTAATACTACATTTAGAAGAAAAATTAGTAATCTCCATTTAATTCCAACTATCTTTGCTTATCTTCGACAGATACGCGTATTTCGTCTACAATGTGCAGACTTCTTCAGTGTCTCGTACTAATAACTCGACTGTAGCAGTCGAGTTATTAGTACGAGACACTGAAGAAATCTGCACATTGACAGACGAAATACGCGTATCTGTCGAAGATAAGCGAAGGCAGTTGGAATTAAATGGAGATTACTAATTTTTATTCTAAATTATAGTTACAAGTATTCCACTAAACAGCTCAAACCCTCTAGGATACATTAATACAACAATTCAATTTCGTTAAAAAAAGAGGAGGTTACACATGCTTCATAGCATCTTGTAATAAGGTTCCAGGTAGTAACTCACCGATTGCCTGTCAATCTGTCAAATTTAAGAGACATTTACCGTAGGTTATCTCAAAATATAATGCTCCTGTGTTATTGGTTGAGCTGGTTGAAGATAATGAAATCATTGGGTATTAGACCAAGTATCTCTCGGTTGATACTTAGGAGATGAGCTTGGAAATTAATTTAAGCCTGAAATTGCCAGAAGGCCCGAAATGATTCTAGAGATTCAAGCTTCACCAATTCTTTCAATCATAATTTTATGGTGAAAAGGAACGTTCAATTTCCAGTTGTTAGAAAGATTTTTTTTATTTATTATTTCACGTCGGCCTATTTTCTCACATGGTGACAACCACCGATGCCAGGGAGACGACTCCACCACCTGGACCGTTAGGTAGACTCATGACTATGAGCCAAAAGCTTCACTTTCCTTCCGAACGAAGACGTGACCAGATTTTTTCGCCTCAGAAAAACCACTGACGTCGACTGGGATTAAACCCAGACCCACTGGAGGGCAAGTAGCAGTCACGCTTACCACTACACTACTTACGCCGGCAATTTAGAATGTAGTTGTACAAATTGAAAGTGATTTTTTAAATAAATAAAAAAACTACCATCTCACTTTGTGTTGGCTTACTGTCGGTTTAAATCCGTTTAAAGCGGCTGTTTATACCATTAGTACCAGCCAGTCTAAATCGGAATTCGGTTTCACGTATAAATAATTTACTAGACGTCGTGTGAATTCACCGTACCGTTTACCATAACGAACCATGCTGCCTAAACAACCCTTTTACCCAACACCCAGTGATTTATCGTGGATGTGCGGAGGTGCTTTCGGATTCCTATAAAGGGAGTACCGCGTCAACATATTTCAATCCTTTCCATATCTGACATGCATTCAATCGGGGCCAGCGCTGGTATTGCCTTAGCCTTGGATCACCAGTGTCCAGGATGTATGTTTGTCCCAAGCATCATCTGTGGATTCTCTTTTTAATAGCAGCTGGTGTGGCAATAACTAAGTAGCTACCTCGGGCGACCAATCATGTTCAGATCAAATTCGTTGAAGAAAACAACATTATACGTTTGATTTCATACAATAAAATAAGATATAAGTAAGTTAATCAAACGTTTGATTTTGGTTTAGAAATGTATGTAATAAGTGAATTGTATTTTCACTGTGGCAGATAAAGGGCGAACACGAAATTATTGCGACACCGAAAATGTCATGCCAATTTTCTTATAATGTTTAGAATCAAACCAAAATTTTAGGGTAGTTTTATACATATATTTACTTCAAAAATCAAAAGAAAAGTTAATCGATGGAGCCTTGAGTGTTAAATTGAACGCATTTTCGCTTGATGCCCTCCATCAAAGTCTTTACAGTGTCATCCGGTACCAGTTTCTCAGTTTTTTTATCCATTTTTCTTAACATGTCCTTCTCGTCTTTGACTGTCTTCTTGCTCTTCCGAAGTTCCCGCTTCATCATTGCCCAGCACTGCTTCACCGGGCGCAGCTCCGGACAGTTTGGCGGATTCATGTCCTTTGGAACAAAATGGACAGAATTGGCCTCATACCACTCCAGGACACTTTTAGAATAGTGGCATGATGCCAAATCTGGCCAAAATAGCGGAGCTTCGCCGTGCTGCTGCAAGAACGGCAAAAGGCGCTTCTCGAGGCACTCAGATTTGTAGATCTCGCCATTTACTGTGCCTTTTGTCACGAAAGGCTCACTCCTCAGTCCGCAAGAGTAGATGGCCTCCCAAATGAGATATTTGGAGGCGAACTTCGACATTTTCTTCTTCTTAAATTTGTCATCCACATAGAACTTGCTCTTGCCGGTGAAAAACTCCAATCCCGGAATTTGCTTAAAATCGGCTTTTATATACGTTTCGTCGTCCATCACACAGCAGCCATATTTTGTCAGCATCTTCTCGTAGAGCTTCCGTGCCCTAGCTTTAGCCGTCGATTGTTGCCGCTCATCGCGGTTTGGGAAGTTCTGAACCTTGTATGTATGTAGTCCAGATCTCTTCTTTGCATTCTGGACGTAGCTCTGCGACATGCCGATCTTTTTAGCCAAATCACGGCTTGAGACGTTGGGATTTGCTTTAATCATCCGCTTCACCTTTCCCTCCGTCTTTTTGTTCTCCGGTCCCGGTTTTCTTCCAGCTCCTTTGCCGTGGTCCAACGTCAACCGCTCCTGCAACCGCTTCAACACTCTGGAGACGGTTGAATGGTGAATGTTCAACATTTTCCCAACTGCCGGTGCGACAGGTCAGGAAATTCCAGGTGTTTGGAAAGAATTTGTTCTCTCGACTCGCGTTGGTTCACCTCTATTTTCGTTGAATCGAAAAACACGACTTCGAATTTGACAGCATGTAAACAATACACATCAATGAGAAAGTGTGCAAAATTTGGTTGATTTTTACCCAATGGTAAAAAAGTTATGCCCTGTTGAATGTGTTGCAATAATTTCGTGTTCGCCCTTTAATATGTTCGATCCACAACGTGCAAAGCTTTTGTCCAGATGTCACCCTTCTTGTAGGTTCCATCGTTCACACGAGGGGATGGGGTGGAACACTTCTTCGTTAGCTGGCCATTTTGGTGGTTATTATTATACTCTTAGCCAGTTCAACTTTAACAGTAGGTTGTACAATTACGGATTGTGGCAACGATGAACCTTCGGTAAGACAATATGAGAGTGGCTAAGAGTCTTAAAAGTCGTATGGGCATCAAATGGTCGATAATTCAACAAAAGCGTTCAGTTTGATACCTCAAAGTCGTCGTCAAGGTTGCGTTGTGTGTTTTGAAAGCACGAGTTAGCAACGAAACTACCAAGGCGGAGACAGTCAAAATTGAAAGTTTATAGGAGAGTTACCAGAACGGCGAAAAATGTTGACAACATTAGGCAGCATAGGCAGGTTCAGCGTAATCTTCCGAAGCCGTCCATCAGGGTAGCTGTTAAAGTTTAAAGTTTTGTCCAAGAAGAATGAAAAAAAAAAAATCAGCGGAGCTTCTGACTGACCAAATCCGCATTACTGATCCTTTCGTTTGACTTCTGTCACCAAACCTACCAAGTCTACATTGTTCACCACAGAAAGTTCTTGGTCAGCCTTAAACTGCTTCTCGTTCACAACAGGTTGTAAAGTCTACTGTTGGTCCCGCTTGACGATGTCCCAATATTTCTTGATTGATTCAAGCTCTGGCGTATGGGATGGGTTCTAAGCTAACTTATAGCGTATTCGTCTTTGAACCTATGTTGGAACCAGTTCTAACTTGCGATATCCGAAATAATTGCCGGTGCAACCCTCAACGCGATACTAGTTACAAATAAAGACAAACACGCCAAAGTTTAACATACAGCAATCAGACCCAATCTTGATACCCGATCCAGTTTTGAACTGAATCAAAAATGCATCCGCTATCGGACAGTTTCATAAACTTGATATTGTCTTCCACCTTTCCTCTGCCAGTTGCCTACACTAAAACTACTTCCCAAAAAGCTAGTCTGCCGTCCATTAGAATAAAATAGAACTTCGTCAGCATCGTCGTTTACAACTTCCGGGATCGTGTTTTGGTCGTCTTGTATTTTGTTTATCGCCACGGTTTGGATTTGCTTACTTCATAAAAGTCGACAATGTGGCTTGTTTTTGTTTTAGCTCGATGCCCGGTTGAAGACGAAAGTTCCAGCTTTTTGAAAAACCTCGGGCGGGAAGGCACCCGTGGTTCGATTTCTTCCCGGTCTAGCTTTGTTTGCTGTCGAAAAACGATCTACAAATACATTTATTACATTGGCATTAGTTAATTTGTCGACTTTTTAGTAAGCTTTTAAGTAATTAGGATTGACGCGACTCACGAGGACATTTTTGATGCGTTGCTCCTTTTGGATACCATGTTGCTTACAGATGATCAAATGTAAGAATAGAAAAAGAGACAATATCCGGCGCGCACACCCAATTCAAATTAGGGGTGCTCAGGTTTTAAAATGCACGATTAAAAGGAATGCGTCAGATTTAATTCAACTTTTTTATTTTGTAACACCTTTGTAAGCAATACAATATTTATTTATTTATTTATTTCGTCAATCATCATTGTAGACTACGTATACATTTACATTTATTCATTTATATTTACATTTACATAAAGTTAGTATCTATGAGGTACAACTTTTGCAGTCAATTTTTTTCTTATTGCCGCTTTAGGCATAGTAAAATCGATTATTTCACAATATTCAGTATATATGTTCATCATTCTGTTCATTGGTCTATTGCTAGCATAATTTGTTCTCTGAGGCCTTAAAAGAAATAGATTTCTGATTCTTGAAATGCTTGATGGTGCATAAAAGTGCAAACTTTCTAAAAGGTTTGCCGAATTTATACGCTGCGAGATAACATTATTAACAAAACAGATCATAGCAATTTCTCGTCTTTTCTTCAGTGATTCAATATCAATTTACATGCAACGAGACTCATACGAGGGAATAGGAAATGAACTCCAGCCTAATTTTTCTAAGAGCAAATAACAAAAATTGTTTCTGTACAGATTCAATACGACTAATGTATGTTTCTTGGTATGGAGCCCAAACAACAGAGCAATATTCGAGAATGGATCTTACGTACGTTACATAAAGTGTTTTGATAGTATATGGATCCTTAAAATGATAACTGAACCTTTTGATGAATCCTTACATATTATTTGCTTTGAGAATTGTTGCATTAAAATGATCTACAGAGGTCAGTTTAGAATCAAGAATCACTTCTAAGTCTCTAATTTTATTGCATCGTTCAATTAACTGATTTCCTAGATTATACGTGAAATCATGTTGAGTAAGTTTTCTTGAATATGATATGATGTTACACTTTTTTATATTAAAATCAAGCAGACTTTTAGCACACCATTTGTAGAAGACATCAACTTCACTCTGAAAATGTTGCAAATCTAACTCACTACAGATTTCCATATACAGTTTCATATCATCAGCATAGATAATAACGTTAAGATGATTTAATGCAAGATTAACTTCATCGACAAAAATAATAAATAAAAGAGGACCTAAATGAGATCCCTGTGGAACTCCTGAGGTGACATTAACTGATCTAGAGATCTTTCAATTGAAACGTACCTCCTGTGTTCTATCTGTCAGATGAGATTCGATCCATTTTAATAGTGTCCTGGTTAAACCTACTCGCTTAAGTTTGAAAAGTAGCAATGGAATGTCAACTCTATCAAACGCTTTGCTGAAGTCAGTATATAAAGCTCCAACAAAATTTCCTCCATCCATTGCACCTACATTCTACAAATTCCAATAGATTAGTAGATGTTGATCTGCCTTTGAAAAAAACCATGTTGATTATTTGAAATCCGATTTTTTACCTGGTTGAATAATTTTTGATTTACAATCGCTTCAAACATTTTAGGAATGCTTGAAATAATTGCGATTCCTGTATAATTTTTAACGTCTGATCGTTTGCCAGATTTAAAGACAGGTATTAAACATGATTTTTTCCAAAATAGTGGAAAGTCTCCTGATCCCTTGCGCTGAACTGGCCGGCTTGACGTGCCGCAAGGGCTCAGTAGGGATTCCAGGACCCGAAGCTAAGAGTCAGTTCAATTGTGGTTATATCACATCAATTAGTTTTCTAAGGTTAGTAGTGCATGGTTTTAATTAATCTACGTTTATATAAAATTTATTTCTCCTAATTGTTTGCTTTTTTCAGCTTTTCCAAAACTATTAGGATAATAAAACATATCTAATCTTTTTTTTTCAGTTACAAACCAGTGGATAACAAATATATATTATACTTACGCTTATTATGTTATTTGACTATAACTGTGAAAACAAATTCTTAATAGATATTAATTTCATCGAAGCTGCAACAGCGGAAATCATTCGATGACCAGCTAAGTTACGGATATATATATATTCTACTATTGGTTACCGGCTTGCTCGTATTTTTATTTTACATTATAACGTCAATTTTTTATTTTATGTTATGATATTAAATGATATGAAATTATTGCATTTAAATTCATTTGATACAAATTGCTATAGTACCTGTGCGACTCACTACAAAAAGTTTTTGTGATTCAAGGAAACGGAACAGCACTTCGAAATTTTTGGTTTACTATTCTTCATATGCTATATAATTTCAGATCATCCATGGATATTACAGGTATTGTAAACAATGATTGAATCAAATTGTTTTCTCATAGCTACTATATTGTCTTAACTTCCAGGTTTATAGATGGAATTGTTACTATCATTCTTACATTCAATTACTATATTATGTATCATTATAATATTCATTCACTATATTTTTTATCATTATAATCTTTATTCACTATATATTATATATTACTACATGACATTTAATATATATTGGGAATGGAGGGAGCATCAGGATATCATTCAAGCTGGAATTGGACAATGGAGTGGTATGACAACCGGCGTCTAGGAGGGAATAAACAGTATCATTTTCTTATCCTACCGATTTGATTGTGATGCTGTGAATTCTACTCCAACAGTTTCAGTGAGAGTGACGCGCCCTTCTTAACAAGCCATCCCGTAGAAAGCTTAATGAGTATTGCGAATTGGGTTATGCGATTTGTTGGATCGTATCGTTGGAAGGAGAATCTTATGTTCCCGCGGGTTTCGCGTAAGTGTCTCTGCTTACGGGTCCGCCCCACCGTTTTTGGCCCTTCATACAGCGTTACTGTGAATGCAACCCGGTAACTCAATTTGATCTTGCTATTAAGTGGAGCTGCATACATGACAAGGTCGTAGAAGGGATGGTGGCTACCTTACATACATACAATAGTGGAAAGTCTCCTGATTGAAGTGATAGATTAAAGAGCCAAAATAGGGGTTTAACAAAAGAAGTTGCTAGTTCTTTCAATAGCACTGGAGGTATCCCATCTGGACCAGGTCCTTTTCCAGCATCAAGACCTTCAAGTGCCATTAAAATTTCTTGAACAGTGATGTTTTCAACTGATACGTCATTTTGATGCTCAGGTAGATAGGAAAAATAGTTAAGGTCAAGAATATCGTTGGATTTCTTATAAATATTTTGGAAAATGCGTGCAAACTGATTACAAATGTCTCCGCTATCAGAACCATCAAACTCTTCAAACTGCAGGCGGGAAGGAAAGTTACACGTTTTCATTGTTTCCTTCGTGAAGTTAAAGAACGCCTTTGGATCGGATTTTATATTATTTTCTACTCTTGTATTGTACCTTTCCTATGCAGATGATATTTCTGCATCAAGTGCTCTACAAATATCTATGTATTTATCTAAATTTGGTAAACTTTTGATTTTTTTGTATGCTTTGTGAGCTTTTTGTTTTCTGTTTTTGAGATTTTTTATTTCACGTGTATACCATATCGGTTGCTTATAGTTTGTTAGTATTCTCTTCTTTTTTTTTGGAACGTAATCGTCAATAATTGCATATAGATTGTTACAAAATATGTCAACGGCCTTGTTCATGTCTTTTTCATTTTTTAAAAGGTTCTGCCAATCTATATTTGTTAGTTTTCTTTTAATTTAGGTAAAGTTTATGTTTTTGAAATCGTAAACAAGTTCGTAATCAGTATCTTCTGGACGTTGCCTATGAGAATCTGAGAATAATGAATATTCGATAGCAGTATCAAATTTTTCATTCTTCCATAGTGGGTCTAAAGCTTCGTCAATGCTAAAATCTTCAGTACAATTAGTAAAAACAAAATCTAAATAGCAGCCAAGCTGGTTCCGAACATGATTAATTTGATGAAGTCCTAGGTGGCTGGTTTTATCAAAGATAAGTTGTAAAGTCTCATTTTCACCTATAATTGGAAGCAGTAAGGATTCGTTATCCTTATGGTGAATAAAATCAACTGTTTTCTGGTTAAAATCTCCATAGATGTGAACCTTGGTTTGAGGCTCCAAAACCTGAAATCTAAATGCCGCAATGTTTAAAAATTTGTCAAATGAAGCTTTATTAGCCGTATGTGGAGGAAAGTAAACAGATACAAAAAGATGAAGTTCGCCATTCATCGTTACTTTTACCCACACGTCTTCAAATTCTTGATGTTTTTTACTAGGGATTATTTCGGCTTGGAGGTTTGCATTGACGGCAATAAGCACACCACCACCGGATTTTTTCTCTGATAATGTCAAGTCACGGTCACATCTGAATACATTAAATTTGCTACCGAAAACTTCCTCACTTTTTGATTTCATCAGACCAACTTGTTTCAGTTCCTAATATGATATCGTACACAGAAACAAAAGCGTTCACGAAAATGAAAACGGACCGTGAACTAGTTCACGTTTTCAGGATTTTTACCTAAAAACGTGATTTAGTTCATGATTACGTGATTCAGTTCACGGTGTATTTTTGCTTGTTCTCGAATTCATGACTGCAGTTCACGGATCCGGGCACGGATTTTTTTCCGTGTATAGACAATCGTTAATTTTATTCCGAACTTCGTTAATTTTTTGTGCATTGCGCATACGATTAAAATTTTGACAATAAACCATTGTTTCAGTTAATTCTATTTTATTATACACACAAGACTCACTTTAAGAATGAGGAATTACCTCAAATGGATCAGCTTCCTCAAATAAACGCGTCAAATCTATGAAGTCTTCCTCTGAAGAGGGCGTCAGTTTCGGCGAAAACACGTATGTCTACTTGTACACGCCTAACACGATGTCGATGAGTTTGCATGGGCCATACAAGATAAGTTTGAAGGGACGCTCGTTGGATACGGATTTAAGGTTTCCCCTTTTGTAAATTGAATCTGCGGTACATAATTACCCGGTGGTTTGGAGAAACGATCTCTTGCTGATGCGAGAAGCTCTCGATCAGTCGGAATGATATTTAAACTGTTCTGGTTTCTGAAGTTGAGATAACTAGAGTTGTTGTAATTGGCGTTGTTGGAATCATAAGCATTGATGGGTTTTTCCAACGTGTTGTATCGATTTATGTTGTTGGCGTTGAAGTGAACGTTGTTCACGCATGGATTATGTTGGCTAGAGTAGTAGTTGATTTTTGTTATTTTTTGTTGCTTTCTGCGTTTCGCCGCTTTGTCGGCAAGTTTTTGTTGCTTTAGGCGACGTAGTTTACGCTCATCATAGTCGGTCCAGTCTGCCCTCCATACCTTCCTGGTAGCGAGTAGGCGCCACCCAGAGTTGTCGCTTAGTTCAGTTTCCAAGCTGGGATACGAATCGTCTTGCGGAGGCAATGGGACAATACTCCGTGATGATGATATGTTTGCCGATAAGGATTTTAGTTCGTCTATAATATCTAGCCCGAGCATAGAATTCGCATGCATATTGCAGATAGCCGCTGTATCTAAAAACAATTGATTTAGTTGGCTTATTTCATTGTTTATATTGCGCAGGTCAGTTGATAATTCTGAAGTCAACGCTTTTATCGATGTATGCACATTTTCCTTCGTTGCTGACATCGACGTGTCAAATAACGAAGTAACGTGATTTTTAATGGCAACGACACTGCCAAATAGACTACTGCTTTTATTTATTAAGGCTAGATCATATTTTATGCTTGTGGCCGACATTTCTAGGCCTTCAATTGCTTCCTGGACCATGCTCGGCTTTTCTTGATGTAGTGCAAATCGATGCATTACCTCTGTATTAGCATTTAATTGTTTCTCAAAGTTTTTGCTGCTCGACGAGAGCATTGAATTCTAACTTTGCGTGTAAAAATTCTTGACAAGAGTAGCAGCACGGTAGTACGTATGAGTTTACGTCCACCACCTTCCTGTCCTTCCTCCGTAGTGAGCCTCGCTGGACAGTCACACCAATGCATGCCGGATGATATTTCCGCTGGCACCCTACACACGACCACATAACTGAATCGACAGAGGTGTCGATAGCACAAATTTCACAGTCCATGATATTTACGAAAAAAGAAAACAAACAAAGCTGAATCAGACAAAATTAAGTTAACAAATCTAGCGCGGCAAATTTATTGTATTTAGAGCTAATTAAAAAAGCGTCCATACTGATCGACGACAAAAATTGAATTGATAATGCATTTCTAAACGGTTTAAAAATTATGGTTGTACAATTGTTGAAGATTTCCATCCCTGTTTCAATGATCATATCTCCTACCAATTTGAACGCCTAATTGCCAATCCAACGATTTGAAAAGCGGTTTGTAGACACTGTTATTATTCTCTTATCTATTTTCCATACAAAGGGTCAGCCAATCATGATTGCGACAATTTAGACTGACAAGTGGTGAGAAAATAAAGCAAGTTCTTCTACTATTCTACTTTTAAAAGAGAATTTGGAAGATAAAAGGCCTCTGGATCCAATCAACTGGGAATACCGAAAACAATATTCTTCCCTTATTTTTAATCTTTTTATTCTTTGCTTAGATCGATGCGTCATCTAATGTATTCAAATGTATACTTTATGTTTTTGATGAATTGAGGATGACGTAAGGAAAATACTGGGCATATTCTATAGTTTATGGGATATACATTTTCATACTGTTTTTTTTTCCTTGAAACCAAAAATATTCGTCAGTTTTTTTCAGATAACATACCAAATAGGTGATATTTTTTGATATTTATACCATCATATTTAATAAGCCCTTCACTAAGAGAAAGGAAAAAGATACCGAATTGTTGAAAATTGACCCACCCTATTCACCGTGCA
>JASCZW010017853.1:0-19061 GCA_034211315.2 Aedes japonicus
ACAGAAAAAACAATGAATTTGGACAGGCGCGTAAGATTTTCCCTTTGTTTATTTCCAAGCCAATGGAGGCATAAGCAACGAAATTGTTTGCAATCTTTCAAGTGCCATACAATAATGTTTGCAATCTCGCATACAAAGGACTACATTCAGGCATTATCTGGCTTAAATTTACACGAAATATACCATTATATTCTGGAAAATCTAGCATTCCCTTTATGTGCATTAGATAAGCCTGAAAATTAAATGTTTCTTTTTATCTGTGTATATACCAACGTAATGTGGCAGAAATTGACGGTTTTAAACTTACAAATTCTTATACTTATATATTTATTTTGAAAAACTTCTCATATCGATGGATAATCATCCATCCAACGTATGAAAATGGCATTTTAGAAGTAAAAAAACCAACTTTATCGAATTTATTTAAAAAATATCTCGACAACGGTTGGCTTCAAAGGGTTGCTGTTTGCTGTTTACATTTTCATTGAAAGCAACCCCAAAAAAATCACATATTATATCAATATCCTATGTATGTTTTACTTAGAAGCAACTAAAAACATTAAGCTTCAAATATCAATAGCAATTTCTGTTGGAAACAATTTTTTTGCTCTAAGTATCTCTAATTTTCAAAAAATTTCGTTTAGTTTCTTATTACTTCCAGGTTTTACAAAAAAATTAAAAAAATCGTTTAATGGAGGAATTGGCAATTCAGAACATTAGTTTTATGTTAGATTCTATGAAAAAATAACTAGATTTTTTCTCTGATCGTGTAGTTTCCAAAAATTATTACTTTCCTATAATTTCCTCAAAAAATTTCTATGATTCAATTGCAATACAATAGCTGGATTTCGATACATGATGATTTATTGAAACAATACGAGTCTATGTGTCTCACAGACATAGGCGCTTTCAAAAAAATATCTTAAATCACAAGGATCTTTTCCGGAGAATTGTTCTTTAGTAAAAAATCTGTTATTACCCTAACTTCCACTAAATTGAGTCTAGTAGTACTTTGAAGTGATGATAACAGTTGCAGTTGCAATCCGATGGAATACGATCCCGACCATTGTGCGTAGTTTTTGTTTAAAAAAAAACCGTTGAGAAATAATAAAATTAAAATAGACACATACATGTCACTTTCCATGCCCTTTCTGCATTAAACATTCATATAAAGACCGCTCACACCAAAATTCGGACAAAGTATTTGTCCTGTTTCTTAGTCACATCACTACGAAATGGAATGAAACTTGTGATGTACATAACCAATACATAGACAAACGTGAATCATACACATTATTTTCTAAAGCGCATTCTGTATTCAAGATGGCGCCATCTGAACTAGCACACAGGAAATATATCTTCCACAAATATTTGGAAAATCCCAATTCTATTCGCAAAATCGTTGAAAATGCCAAAATCAACTGTGGCAGATGTGATTAAACGTTATAAAGAGGGTTTAACTGTCGAAAGGAAAGCTGGAAGCTTGGCTGAAAGTTGTGCTGAACATGGACAAAGCAACACAAGGAATGAGAAAAGAGTCCTTGCTGCTTTTCAGGCAAAGCCGAAGGTGTGAACACGGACAGTTGCGAAAAAAGTGCAAATGTCAACCGGTTTTGGGCAAAAAGTGAAGTCTAAATCTGAATTGAGATCATTCAAAGCTCAAACATACCCAGATATTTGTTTGGAAATGCATTTGTTTTTTTATTATTTTTGAGTGTTCAATTTATGTGCATAAAATCAAATTAACAGTACCACTAATAGTAAGTACATTGATGTATTTTTCAAACGACCCCGGCTTACATCAAGTGTTACTTTCATTTGTTTGCTGTGTTTGAAAAAAGGTGGTTTTGATTTAAAAAAATCAGATTTATAGACCATTCTATCACACAAATGGGTGACCCGTAATGGCGGAATAAAAAATACAAGTCTAATATTTTTTATAAGGAAGAACTGTACCAATTTTTACAAAATTCTGAGACTCACTAAAACTTTTCTCTGTGGAATTGATGTATACAGAGTGGCAACATGAAAGTGATCTACTCATTTGTGATCCTCTCGGTTCAATTTATACCATTATCGGTAAACCGCTTGTGTTTTGACGGCATTTTGTACATTTTACACGGCATTTTTTATTCGTCAACAACAAACAGAATTTTTGTTCTTTAATTTACGAAAACAAAGATGGATTCATGTAGAGAACATTTTGATTCTTCCATTTGGACGGCTTCACATGTCGCATTTGAAAATTAACAGACTGTTTGTGCATACGACCATAACACGTTTCAAGGATACTGGCTACGTTGTTCCTCAGACAAAACTCCGATATGAAACGCAGTGTTTGCACTCCTTCATGGGTCAGAGCAGTCAAGGAGCAAATTCGGAGTACGGCGAGAAAAATGGCGTATGAAATGAAAAATAGCCTCACATTCATGCTAAATTTATTTAAACGAACCTTGATTATAGGGACATAAAAAACAAAGGGTTCACGGATTGACATGCAAGAATATTGCCGACAAAGCTGCCAGATCTAGGGTGCAGCTTAAAACGTTATACTTTATTTTTCGAATGAATTTTTTTTTACTTTGGAAGTGTCTCTAAACAAACAAAATGATCGTGTATATGGAGCTTGTCTTCGTGAAATACCAGCTGACAAACTAGGTTATCAAAAGGCAAATAACCCCAATAGTTCATAGACCCCTGTCGTGAACTATTGGGGTTAACGTGAAAATAAACAAAGAGTATTATTTATAATACGTTATAAAAGACCTACTCCCCTAAACTTTTTGGAGAAGAAAGTGTTTGCTCACAACAAGATTCAGCTCCAGCGCATCAGACAGTTGTAGTTCAGCAGTGTTGTAAGCAAAATTTACCATGTTTCATCAGTTCCTCGGAATGGCCTGCATCACCTCCTGATATGAATCCACTGGACTTCAGTATCTGGTAAACATGTTAGGAAAACTGGACGACTTGAAGTACATGTGTCCGACTCATTCAAAAAACGTTTGGTTGAGATTTGGGATCATATGCCGGAAGAGGCACCACCTTGCAACAATTTTGAAAAGCGTCTTTGAAGCGTGATTAAATTTATAGGAGAAAGATTTAAACTTCACTAAACACAATGTAAGTTTATTAATTTATTCAAAAAACACTTGTTATTCAAAAAACAATGAGTGACAATTACAATTTAAGTTTTATAACAAAGGTATAATTTTTACGTTGCCACCATGTACCTAAATACGAAAACAACTTCATTCGATATATTGGACAATTCTATATCATATAAAGACAGTTTAGACTGTCGTGTCATACTCGAGGCTTAAATATAGGTAAACCATAATCTATGGGAAAACATCCATTTGCAAAATGATAAAACTTATAGTATGTCCGCAATTTAGCTGCAAACAACACATTGTGCAAAGACGTGCTAAATTAAGAGTAAGATATCTACCGAACCTCAAACCGTACCTCAGATACCGTCTATTTTTGGAAACAATAATCACGCAGGCGGCGGTGGTCAGGGTTGGGAATTTCCTCCATTCCAGTCTCCCATGGGGCCACTTTTCATCAACTTTCAAACCACTCTTGTTACGCACAGCATGACAAGGGAAGGAGTATCAGTCAAATTAGTGAATGAGATTGGTTGCCGTGGTTGCAACGATTTCCCATTTCCCGGCGGCTCCTAGTCAGTTTTCTTGTTTTTTTTTCTTTCATTCCTTCGTCTGCTTCGCTTTCAACGTTGGTTGTAGCTGCTGCGCTCCTCACTGAAAGAATGATAAGCGCTGGTTGCGAGGAATGGGAATTGAAATGAAAATAAAATAACAGTAACATTTATTAGCCTAGCCGGATTGGCTAGTAAGTACTATTGAACAAGCAGCTCGCAGTCGATTCCTTACCAACCGGTGAAACCCACTATGAGAGGATGTTGGGTGAGTGAGCAGATTGCAGTAGAAATGGGATTTATCACTATAATCATGCCGAACAATGTTAGCGGTGTAATCTGTGGCGGAACAGGCATTCAGGAAATGCAATAATTTAAGATCTCAGGACTACCCCAATAAATAGAATTCAATGTGATTTTGCTAAACCGTTTATTGATTAACCAGGCGCCTCCATGCCTTTGAAAATGGGTGGTGTCCCATGGACGTTTCTCAACTGATTTGCAGTTTTGAGGGGCAATAGCATCGTAAAGCGCGGTTCTAGGTGGGATTATACGAAAGCCGATCCATTAATGTCTTCCATTAAAAATTATTGAACTCAACCATTTGTATCCTCTTCACCGTTGTTAATCATCATGCGCACAACCCACAAGTACTTTGACGAACACGAGAGCTATAAATGAGGTATGTATTTAATTCGATGTCCTAGCAAATAAACACTCATCGCACGTATTTATTTGACTCATCCGACACATTTAATACTTCAGTAGCGGTTGATGCGTTCCCGGTCGCCTATAGATAGAAGATCGAATAAAATAAAATTTATCCTCTTTCGGCGGAAAAGGAAAGAAGCGTTATCGTTCGACAGGCATCCACTTAAGCGGGATGATGACTGCGAAAATGCTTTACGCCATTTTTAATTTACTACAAAAGGTAGAACCTTTTCTATCCTTATCTGACATTAACAAATGTTAACACAAGTGTCGGGTTCCTTCGATACATGAATATTCATTCCGCTTGCAAATGAATTGCTCAATCGATCAAATGTGTATAAAATTACCATTTTTACTCTCTGATGTGTAGTTTTTTGTTACAACGGTTACAATAAAGTTCTGTCCAGTTAGAACCAAGAAAGCAAGAATTCTTTTACAGTGGTTTGTTTACCTAGGCGCCCACTTTCTGTGATATAAATTTCACGGTGTTTCGTGCAGTGAGTCAAAACAGAACTTTGAAGCAAAGTTTCGTCACCAAATCTCGAGCTCGGAAATTGCACCAGCAGGTTTTGACGAAGTACCAAGAATGCCTGCTCATCGACGATGAAACCTACGTCAAAATGTATTTCGGACAGCTTCCTGGCCAAAAATTCTACATGGTGACGGCACGAGGAGATGTTCCTGCGAAGTTTAACTTTGCTTTTATGGACAAATTTGCCTAAAAACTGATATGCAGTTGCGGAGCAAAGGCCGAAGTGTTCGTGACGAATAAGACGATGGACTCGAAGCTGTACAAGGAAGAACGCCTCAAAAACCGCGTACTACCTTTCATTAAAGCCCATAAAGGTCCCGTAAAGTTTTGGCCAGATTTGGCTAGTTGCCACTACAGCCGGGAAGTCATCCAGTGGTACCGTGAATAATAACGTTGATTTCATCGATAAAAACATAAATCCACCCAACTGCCCGCAGTTCCGGCCCATCGAGAGATGTTGGCAATAATGAAGCGAAACCTTTAGAAAAGTGGAAAAACGACTCGGGACGCGACTCAGATGTTTAAAATGTGGAACAAATGTGCCAAAGAGTTTGATGGGAGGAATAAAGAAGAAAGTGCAAATATTTATTTGAAACGAAGAGACATGATTTGTATTGATATGTTTTCTTTAAAGTCCTCAATTCGTTAACGAGATAAAGATGATTTTATTATTCCGGATTCAAAATGGACATAGCTTTACCCTTAGAATACCCTGCCCTTCCACTTACCTTGAACTGGCTGGCTTGTCATGCCCCAGGGCTCAGTAGGGATTCTGAGAATTATCCCGCGATTCGTTGTGACGTTTGTCACTTGGTGAAGTGAGAAAAACTCACCTGCGGTGGACGTGATTCTCCATTTGATTTATCCAGAAAAGTCACGTTACTGCAAGTGAGTTTTCTCACTTCACCAACTGACAAACGTCACTTCGACACTTGGAATAACCCTCAATATAGAAGTTGAGCCAAGCAACTTGACTCGACACTTGTCACTGTCGAGTAGAGCAAACTTGCACATTACCGAAGTCAACTGAATCTGGTCGAGTCGGTAACGGAACTCGACTGCCAATTGGAATGTTGAAAGATTTCAAAAAGTTATTGAAATATAACACTATGCAATAATTCAGGACTTCCATCACCTTTGTTGTCATTTTTGACATTCGAAGGATAAGTGTTTACAATTTTCACTGTTGTTTCGTCAATAACATTAATGTTTTTGTTATTTTGAAAATCTCAATGGAGATCTGTTTTAAAGTTGCAAGTTTGAAAATTTTCCAGAGAAAGTTTTTTTTAATAAAATGTGGACAGTAATCACTTTTCATTGATTTTATCTCAAATTTTTCTGACCTGGTAAAATCTCCCAACTTTTTCCTTAGCTTTTGGTACCCTTAGTGGGAAGTTTTAGTTAATGGTTATTGTTTTTAATTTTTAGAGGGTTTTCTGAACTTCTTTAAACTTCTTTTATATTTTTCTGAACTTCTAAAAACTTTTTTCCTTCACTTCTCTGAACTTCTGTAAAAATTGTTTTTTTTTTAACTTTTATGATAAACTTCAGGAATTTTTTTCTTACCGACGAGCTGACTGGCCATAGAAGGTCATTGAACCGATCGCCTGAATGAGCAATAAAATCAGTCAAACGATGTGAGATGGAAACCGACGAATTGTAGTTTCTATATGGGTTTGTGTCCTAGCTCATAGTAAAATGCGAACGGTTGAGGATATGGTGGAGGTCCTTACTATATTTTAATATGGCGTCGTGAGCAATGAATATTATTACGGTCATATGAAAGAAGTTTGTACGGGCTGCTTCTACGGTATTCAATCTTTTGAATTTCAGGGAATGTTTTTCCTGATCTGCTGCGAAACTCCCAGATGAACTTCTGGAAAGTTACCAACCGAGCTTTTGGCAAGCTTCAACATAAACTTCTGAGCGGTCACTTCTGAACTTTTTGGGAATTCACTCCTAAAGTTCGAGTATTTTCTTCCAGACTTTCTGAGAAGTCTGAGAAGGGAAATATTTTATGGAAATTTTTTATATGTACTACCCTGAACATCGGGGAAAACCTTTCCAAAACTTCGAAAAGCAAGCTTCAACATAAACTTCTGAGCGGTCACTTCTGAACTTTTTGGGAATTCACTACTAAAGTTCGAGTATTTTCTTCCAGACTTTCTGAGAAGTCTGAGAAGGGAAATATTTTATGGAAATTTTTTATAAGTACTATCCTGAACATCGGGGAAAACCTTTCCAAAACTTCGAAAAGTTTTTTCCTGAACTGAATTAACTAGGTTAGTTTCATCCCAGACTTCGAAGAAGTTTATTCCAAAATTCCTGGGAAGTATGACCTTGAAATTATTTTTCTGAACTTCTCGAAAGTCTCCTTCAGTACTTTGTAGAATCTTTCTAGAATATTCTTTTCTGAATCTCGCGGAAATTCCCTAAATTTTCGGGGAAGTTCCCATGATTTTCAACAAGCTTACAGAAGTTCTTGGTAGCTTAAACAACATACTAAAATTTTGTAGAAAATTTGACATGCTAACAAAAATTCATTTCTCTAAAATTCATTTTTTTTTCTCAAAAATTTATTTCTAACAAAAATTCATTTAAGTTCTCTCAGATCCTTCTCATAAGTCCACAGCATTGTTTGTATGTATACGAGATACTAACGAATATTGTGCTAAACTTTTTAAATTTTCGTAGAACTTCAGACAACCCTAAGTGGATCTATCGAAAAGTTTGTATAACTTTCGACATGCTCATGCGACTTGCATTGTTTGAAAAACAAACTGCCAGTCTATAGTCACTAGATTCATAGTCTGGCGGATACAACGACGAGGGCCAATTTGAACTAGCGCACGTAGTGGAGCCAATCGAGCATTACTGAATGTAATGCTCGATTGGCTCCGCCAAGTGACAGTTCAAATTGGCTCCCGTCGTTTTATCCGCCAGACTATGAATCTAGTGACTATATACCAGTCATAAGCACGGACTCTCTTGGAAAAGTATTGCAACACTCCATTGAATATTGCATCACCCCACAAAAAGTTTAGTATCACCTAAATACAGGTACATTCATGGTGCTATATCTCAAGACCCCTAATATCTGCAAAGCTGCGGTATTGAGCAAAGTTGTTCAGGAGGTCAATGAAATTCAAAAAATAGACCGTTTGGTTTGGACTTTCACCGCTACGTGACGCTATTGTGCATGGAACATTGGGCTTTTTCAATTTGTTCTATCTCGTGATTCTGATAAGATGGAAAGTTCTAGTCTTCGGCAAAGTTGTTCAGAAGGTCAAGGTCAATAGCATTTAAAAAGTGGACCATTTTGTTTGGAATTTCACCACTACGTGCGCTAGTAAGCATGGAACATTGAGCATTATCAATTTGTTCTATCTCGTGATACTGATAAGATAGAAAGTTCTAGTCTTTAGCAAAGTTGTTCAGAAGGTCAATGGAATTCGAAAAGTAGACCGTTTTGACAAAAATTGCCGAATGTTCATGGGTTTACCTTCACACGCACTGGAAAAAATTACCCATGCAGCTTCAATCATAGTAATCAATGACAACAGACAAAATTTGACAGCTCTATCAGTCGAACTCTAACCGTGATGGCAAAAAAAAAGTGAAGCAAGTCCGTTCAGAAGTGTGTGCGTCCAAAGAACGGCACCCCGCCGCGTCGAAAACGGACATCGTGTGGCACTTTGTGGGCGCCGGATACGCCCGTTCCGGCATCTACAACATCTCTTTTAGACAACAAACAGAGCATCGAAAGAAAGCCCGGTTTCGGACGGCCGACGACCCTGAACGACAAGAAGCACCTAAGGATGCTGAAGAGGAAGACTGAGGGAAAAGTGGCTACACCGCTCCGTGCGCTTGGCCGGGAGGTCGGTTCAACCGGCCAAACAGTGAAAAAGTACCTGGCGAACATGAACATACATGTCAGGAAGCGGAAGTCGTGTCCACTGGTTTCGGAGCTGCAGGCAATGACGCGGCAGCGGCTGAATAAGATGGTCCACTCGATTTTTCCGGCGAATCACGACGTGGCGGTGGTGATGGACGGCGAGACCTATCTCACCCTGGATGGCAACGAATGGCTGGGCACTTCGTATTTTACTTCCCCCACGAAGGAAGTGAGCTCCAATGTGAAGTTCATTTCACACACAAAAGTTCCCCAAGAAGGTGCTGCTGTAGCTGACAATCAGCTAAAAGGGGATGTCAAAGCCGCTCTTCTTTCGCTCCGGACTAGCCGTGAACGTGGAAATTTATAGTACGAAATGCCTACCGGAAGTTGCGTCGTTCATCAAGAAATACCATGAGGGCGAGGACGCGGTGTTCTGGCCAGATCTGGCGTCGGTCCAATACTCGAAGCGATCATTGGAGGAGTCGGTGAACCCACCCAACGTCCCCGAGCTGCGTCCCATCGAGAATTTCTGGTCCAACCTGAAGCGTAAGATCTACTCCAACAATTTTGTCGCGAAAACTGAGGAGGAATTGATAAATAAAACGAAGAATGAACTCAAAACGATACCTACACGCATAGTTTCGTCCGTCATGGTGAATGTTCCGGTTAACTGCCGAAAAGCCGCACGCAAGAGCGTAGATTTTTTTTTCAAGTACACCCAAAAGTTAGAAAGGTGGCAAAAATAGCAGTTACAATTTTTGAAATCAAATCTTGAGAAATCCGCATGATTCAGAAAAGTTAATTTTGCCCATCATGATCCACAAAGCGTTTTATGGTATGAACGAAGCCATGCAAGTGTGTGCAAGCGGTTGGCAGCACACAAATTTCTCGAAACAAACGTATCGTTGAGTGCTTAGTGCCTCGACAGTCGAAGAAACCGTTGGGTCTTTGTTCAACAGTCAACAACTTTTAAATATTGGTGAGACAACACCTCAGAATGCCCCAACGCTATTGGCCATTGTTGGTACTCCGCTGTCAAGTGCTCTACTTTTATTTTCACTCGTCATCACACTCCGACCTCCCTCTCTTCAAGTTTGCCCTTCTTTATGAAATAAACGAAGCCATGCAAGTGTGTGTGAGACACATTTGCCTCATTGCTGTATCGCCGAATGCATCGACAGTCGAAGCAAGTGTTGGGCTTTAATTCCATTAATTTCATCGTTTTACAGGGTAACCATTTTGAGCCATGACGCAGGCGGTCTCGGTTCGAAACTCGGTAGCGTATCGTGATCGTTTTTTTGTGAGCCATTGAACTTCCGGACTTCAATCTTATGCTCAACACTAAGACACTGCAGAACCTCACTCACACTTTAAATTTTTCAAAGTGAATTGATGAGTTGCTTTTTTGCCCACGTCCAATGTTGCATTTTTTCTCCAAGCTACGATCCATTACGAGAAATGACACAAAATCATGTGACATTGCATTACGATCTTGCTTTTTTATTTTGGGTGTATAAGCATAATTACCTTTTATGGGAAATGTATCAAAAGCAATAACCTATCTTAGGTTTTTTATCACCATCCGAAAAAAGTGCTTTTTTTTATTGCAAACGTTATTAGTATGATTTTTGTGCTCTATTTGACATGCCTTAATTGCCTGTTGAGCATTATATTGAGCTTTGTTATATAACTTATTACTTATAGGACGCTTGCGACTTGAATAATTAACAGCTTTTGATATGATATGAAATGTGTTGCTATGTTTAAAGAACGATGCAAACACAAATTTGAAGTTTCTCATAGAAATTCCCATACAAATTTAAAACTTGTTATGTACAGTCAATATCATTTTGAAAATCTTTTTAAGAAGCCTATATAAAAACGTTTAAGTAGTTCTGAAACCACGTTTAAGTAGGCAAAATTTTCAATCAGAACAGCAAATTTCAATTAACATCAACAATCGCGATCTTTTGTTTCTACTTAGTCATTATCTTTTTTAACCAAGTAACCATTGAGAATTGTGTCAAATTTGTTTAGTTACCTACCCAAACACAAAGAAAATGGAAACGGAACGGCAAATGGGAAGTTTGACAGTTGTCGCAAATGACGTCGATATGTCCAATTAGAATCGGCTTGAATCTAGCCTGTTTTCTTTCATACAGGCTTTTTTTGTTGGGGCGAAGAACCACTGCGTCCACTGAGTTGAACTTTTGTGGCAGACAGGCATACTCTGATCGGGTTTTTCCGTTGTCGTTCAGCTGGTGATAACGGACATTGTGTTTGGGCAATAATATTTCAAAGTTTTTTTTTTGAATATTCAACAGAACCGTAATGAATACGAAATTGTTATATATTATTTACTGTAAAAATATCTTCAAAACAGAAAAGCAGAAGGTCTATTATGGCTAACGTCTGGTTGGTCTACAATGAAACCACAAACTGTCTACAAATTTGTAGACAATTTCTATGCAATTCAAATTCTCAATAGATCAGCAAAGTCTATTCTTATATAAACAAATGGTTGAACGAACACATTAAATCCACCGGAAGACTAGAAAACGTGTAAAGACAGTTACCACCAAAATGCACAACAGGATAGCAAGTGCACCAGGCATCGGCAAAAGGTCACGCAAAAGCTAAGAGCTATTCAAATCTATAGCAATTCTACTCCCAAAGGAAATGACAATCATCTGAACCGAGGGGCAGAGTTCAAAACCTCCTATTTGTCGAACATTTTCCATTTATTTCTTTGCATCTGTCGGCTGTGGTGGGAGGGCGAGGTGGCGCACATAGCTCCTGCTGGTTAGAAGTTACAAGGGTAAGAAAGGGAGCTAAATATACTGTAAAAATGGAAAGCGAACGACGATTGTACCTTAAGTGGAGGAAGGAAAACCTCAAGAATGAAAATCTTTCGCTTCTCAGAGAAACAATTTCGCTCACTTTCAGTGCCTTAATCTTCCATCCTACAAATTTCACAGTTTGAATAATTCTGACTGACTGTGAAACGACAGAGTGCCCACTCCTACAGATCTAAGAACCGGTTGCGTCAATTTTCGCTGTTTTACTTAGCAGGGCAATTTTACAGCACAGCTTTTCCGCACGAAGGAAGACATGGTAAGATAAAAAAAAATGTCATGATAAACTAATGTCCTTTCCCCCAGTGGCTTTTATCGGAACGCAGCGAAGGTCATTATTTGCACTGTGCTTTCAGCATTTGCGACTCAATCAGAAAGGCGTAATTTGTGCATCCATTTCATCAAGATGACTGGCATTTTTCCTGTCTTAGAGGAAAAGAGTACTTTTTTTTTCTAGTCGTTTTATGGCATACAATGTTAATGGCAGCCTTCAAAAGGTGTCATTATGTGTAAGGTAATATTTGTATTCTTTATTGGAACACTTGACGATGAGTTTAGACAACATGATGTTTATTTTTATATTTATCGCTTCCCCGTCTTCGTTCAAAATTTGAGACGGACGAAAGATAAGGTTAAATAAAAATAAATTCCAGGCCGTAAGCTTAAATATTTACTAAGCGTAATTTTGTTTTAGTAACTTAGACGAACTCCTACAGTTATCAATTGAGAGCTTTGAATGACAATACGAATGCATAGATTCGTTTGGCAAGTACAGTGCTACTCAATGCCCATCTGACGAACGGCTGAATAAAGGGTGTCCACGATGAAATTGCCGCACTATGAAATTGCTCTAACTTTGTAACCGTTGGGTAGAATTTAATGAAAATTTGGGTGGATTTAGTTCATAGTGCATTATTTACATCCTGCAAGTTTTAAAGTCCTGTGATCAAAACTCGCGGAAATGGAGTCGAAATAACAGCTCGTGCGTGATAAAATCTTGCGCATTCATCACGAGAACAAGGATCTCTCGCATCGTCCCATCGCTAAAACGTTGGGAATCGCGAATTTCACGGTGTCGCGAGTGATTGAGTGGTTCGAGGAACGGTTGACCACCGATCGGAAGCCCAGAAGTGAAGGAAAAAGTATTCCGTACAACACCAAAAATCACAACCGCGTAGTTGGGGCCTTCAACCGAAATCCGAACGCCTCCGTTCGGGATGTGGCTAAGAAGCTGCTCCTAAGCCGAAGTTTTGTCCAGAAGGCCAAAACTAAGGCTGGGCTTCGAACGTTCAAGGTACAAAAGGCCCCTAATCGCGACGAGAAGCAGAACAAGTCCGCCAAAACCCGTGCCAGGAAGTTGTACCTCAACATGCTGACGAAAGTTGAATGCTGCATCATGAACGACGAAACATATGTGAAGGCCGACTTCAAACAGATCCCCGGCAACCTGTTTTTCACGGCCAAGGATAAGTTCAGCGTTCCGGAGTATGTCCGCACTCAGAAGATGTCCAAATTTGCGAAGAAATTCCTGGTTTGGCAAGCCATCTGCACGTGCGGGAAGCGGAGTGCACCTTTCGTGACCCAGGACACGATGAACGGACAGGTGTACATAAAAGAGTGCCTCCAGAAGCGGCTGCTTCCTCTCCTGAAGGCCCACAACGTCCCAACAATCTTCTGGCCGGATTTGGCCTCATGCCACTACTCCAAGGACGTGCTGAAGTGGTATGCGGACAATAAGGTCAATTTCGTGCCGAAAATGTCCAACCCTCCCAACACTCCGGAGCTCCGCCCCATCGAGAAGTACTGGACGATTATGAAGCAGCACCTTCTTAAACGACCTAAGGTAGTGAAGACAGTCGAGGAACTGAAGAAAGTATGGGTTTACATGCAAAAAACGGTTGATTCACAGGTTGTGCAGAATCTTATGGCCAGGGTTAAGGCCAAGGTGCGGACATTTGCATATGGACTGTAAATAAAATTCGAGTAAAATGGTAAAATGAAGTTTAATAGTTATTTCTCAATCCCTGAGAATTTGATGGCAATGGGATGAAAACTCGAATTTTGCGAATCAATTTTGTGTGTGGCAATTTCATCGTGGACACCCTTTAGTCTTGTAGAAAATGAATATATTTTTCGGGTCATGAAGTTCTAGTAGGCCGTTCCCAAGCTTAATATTCGCCTCCTAATGACGTAACTGACATCACACCCTCAAATATTGTGTCAAAATTACATTGCAGAATCAACACAAAACCAAAGATACCTTGCATAATGCAAGGTAAACTTCGGACCTAGGGGTTCTACAACAGTGAATCAATTTCAAATAGCTAGTTTCATATTGATTGTTTATCTGACTATTAAAACCCATCAGCAAACCCGCATTTGGTGGATGTCCCACCGCTTCGTCGAAGTCGCTGCTTTCCGAATTGCCCAGTATTTTTCGATTGGTCGAAATTCCGGGCAATTCGGAGTGATTCATTAGCTTGGGGACATATTTGATCTTGTTGGCAGCATACCACTCCAAAACCATCTTTGCCCCTTTGACTTTTTCACCTTTGACTTTGCCCCTACGCTTACGGATGAACGGCAATACAAGCTTTTTCATGCATTCTTCAATGTAAACTTGGGATGCCATCGTCGAGGATGTGACGAATGGTTCCGTTTCCAGGCCACAAATGAAAATCGCTTGCCAAATCATGGCCTTCTTCGCGAACTTGACGGCAAACATGAAATAGAATCTTTCCGGCACATCCCCACGCCTAGTCGCGATGTAAAATTTAACTCAAAACACGGTCGTACAAGAACATTGCACGCTTTTTGGCCACGGAATTCTGCACGTGATTGTTCTGGATGGTTACTGGCTTTGTACGATTTGTATCCATCCCTGGCAAAGATGTTCCACGCCGTTTGAAGTTGGCGTTGTACCTTCTGGCCACATATCATACCGAAAGACCAGGGTTGGCTTTAACGCATCTCAATACTTGCTGCGCAGCTGACGATCCCTGGTTCCAGTTTTTCCGTAGTTCCGCTGATTCCTTCCCACACCCTTGCGCTGAACTGGCCGGCAAGGGTTCAGTAGGGATTTTATCAAGACCCGAAGCTAGGAGGCAGTTCTTTTGTGAGTTATATCACATAGAAATGACAAACAGCAGCCTGAGACTTGACAAACAAAGAGGCTTAATTGGTTTTTCAGCATTTCACGCATGGAGACGCTGGTTGACGCAGCCTGGGCAATTTTGTCAATTTGACAGTGACGAGGTGAGTAACTCGACTGAAGATCGTGTAACAAGCAGGGTTTATATTCCATGCTCATTTATTTAATAATTTCCGCATCGCTCTGGGACCATCCTTGCAATACAAATTACTTTTGAATTTCAGAGCATGGCGCAGCAGGACAATGTAATACTCAATTTGTTCTATGTATTTCAGCTCAACAGTGAAACAGTGTTACTTCAACTACTATTTCATAAAAGATCATAGCATGTGAATATAAGTAAATAGTATAGGATTACATTAAAATATTTGTGCTTAGTGGTATTATTTTTTTGAGCGGAGCATATAATCATAAAATATGTGTTACTAGTGCTATCAAATTTTCACGCCATACATGTAATCTATTCTAATCTAATCTCACACTAACACAGCCAATTCTTTGAAAGCATCCTGAAAAATTATGGTTTCTTGAATACATCATTTTTCTTGTCATTGGCCAGGACAACTGAGTAGTAAAGATTGGACTCGAAAAAATTAGACACTTTGTTTTGGGTGTAACTTTTTATCGCGTGGGTAAAAATTAATGAAATTTTTGGAAAACAATTTAAGAGTGTTATGTGTATGTGTTATGTTTATGTATTGCGATCTTTCAAGTAGTTTTCAAGATGCATTCGAAACAAGAAGAGCTACGCCAGCAAATCTTAAGGCGCGGTGATCGATAATCCTGGTCAGTCACACAGATGGATCGGCAAATGGCTTGGAATCCACCATTCCACCGTGTCCCGCGTTGTGGGAAGATGTTCCAGGAGACGAAGACCATCGAGCGGTGCGCTGGAAGCGGTCGAAAACCGAAAACGGAATACCCAGAGAAGGCGCGGAAGATAAGGCAGTACTCTTAAGAATAACCCGAACCTTTCCACCCGAGACGTAGCCAAAAAGGTCAATTCGTCGCAGTGGTCCGTCCAGCAGACCATGAAGCGAGCTGGGCTGCGTGTTTTAAGTTCAGGAAGGCGCCAAACCGAGACTGGACAAGCAAAACACGGTGGTCAAATGCGTGCGTGGAAGCTGTATTGTGAGTGGCTGGTCAAGCCAGGCTGTCTCGTCATGGACAACGAGACATATATCAAGGCGGACACCAAACAAATCCCTCTGGCCTCGAGTTTTTAGTGGTACGTCCCGCAGCGTGGAGGTTCCGAAAAGTTCCGGAAGAGAAAGATGGACCAATTCGCCAAGAAGTACCTCTGTGACAGGCAATCTGCGAGTGCGGACGGTACAGCAAGCCGTTCGTTACAACCGGCACCATAAACGGGCAGATGTGTCGAGAGGAATGCTTGCAGAACCGCTTGCGCTATTGCTCCGCTCTCACCATGGTCCCACGCTGTTCTGGCCGGATCTCGCTTCGCGCCATTACGCTAAGCCTGTAATGGATTGATGCGTGCGAAGGGCGTTAATGTGGCCCCGAAGGAGGCGAACCCGCAAAATACACCAGAACTTCGTCCGATCGAAAAGTTTTGGGCGATGATGAAGAAGAAGTTGAAGAAAAGCGGAAAAACATTCAAAACCGATGAAGCTTTGAAGAAAAACTGGGAGAAATTGTGTAGCGAACATGGACAAAGCCTCGACCAAGATCTCATGAGCAGTGTTAAGAGAAATGTACGAGCATTAAGCAATTTCAGAAAGATCTAAAATCGCTCTACTACTTTGAAACAAGGGAAGGAAGAAAATGTGGACCTCCCGTAACAAACGCTTCCATGTAGAGTTAAACAGTGTGATAATTTGTGCTTTATCGTTGGGAGCATAGACGCTGAAAGATTAGTTTATGCTCATTTTGCCTGTGGGTGAACTTTTGGCATTTGAACCATAAGGCTGGCATACGTGCAAGGTTATAGCGCCTTATTTCGCTCCTATCACAAGTTTCGCGCCATACATAAAGAGTACAAACTTTAAACTCTTGGAGAAAGGTGCAGGAAAAACCAAGCGCTACAAGCTCATCGTAAGCGTTATGAAATTTGGTTTCTGAAATGTGCTACCGACAAATGTCCATCCTTGTCTGTACATTGGATAGCTAACATAAATCTTTTGTTTTTCTTTGTAGCTAACCTAAATCTAAACTAAGCTTGTGTCATACGTAGCGACTGAATAGTACCAAAAGTATTGTTGGGCGATACAAACGAATCTTTGATTTTGTTAATGTATTTCACGGCGAATAGAGAGAATTACAAAATTCCTGTGAATTTCTGATTACGAATAATTAAAGTTATTACTTAGTAAATCATTGAATCAACTCACTTTTGGTGATTTACTATCACGAGTTTAGATTTATTATATGAAGCGTTGCCTCAAATTATCTTGGAGCTGATGGGTGTACCGTTTTATACTAGTTAGCTCTTCAACTACTCTGTATAATAAAATGAGTTGGGGTTTCTTTGTCACGATTTAACTCGCGAGCGGAAGGACCGATCGGCGTGAAATTTTGTATGCAGAGGTTTTTGGGGCCGGAAAATAATCCTATGATGCTTTGAGACCCCTCCCTTCACTGGAAAAGAGGGCTCCGACACAAATGAAACACAAATTTCCTACACAACTCGAGAACTAATCAGTAAAAGAAGCCAAATTTAGCGTGTGTGAGTTTTTGAAGGCAAAAAAGGCTTTTATGGGACATGGAGAACCTCCCTCGTCATAAAAGGGGGGGGCTCGGCTTCTAAACAAGGCTTACAATATTCTGCATAACTTAGGAACTAATCAAGCAAACGGAACCAGAAGTGTCAGCATAGTGGTGGTTTTTGAAGACAAAAAAATGTTTCTATATTGGTTTGAGACCCCTTCCCACACCTAAAGGGGGGGGGGGGGGGGAGGGCTCCGATACAAATGAAATACACTATTCTGCATGACTCGAGAACTAATCACGCAAATGGAACCAATTTAGTATTGGTGGTTTTGAAGACAAAAATTGTTCTATGTTGATTTGAGACCCCTCCCTTTCTGAAAGGGGAACCTATTCAAATGAAACGCAAATCCTTGCTGACAAAATTATGAGAAATGGAACCAAATTTCTTTATATGGAGGTTTTGAAGGAGGAAATGTTTATGTGGTGATTTGAGACTCTTCAAAGTCGCATATGAGGAGGAAGGGGGGAGGCGTGCTCTCAAACAAATGGACAATTCATAACTCAGAGATAAATCAAACCAAATGGAACCAAATTTGGAATGGACAGGTTTTTAAGGCATGAAATGTTTTAACTGATGATTTCAAAGCCCCTCCTCCCTCAGAAGAGAATATGCACAAAATGAGCAATTTCAACCAAACAGGCAGCCATACCACAGCACCAGGTGGCATTAAGTGGGTTTGAGTTGGAGAAGCATCCTTGTGTTGGTTTCAGGGGCATACCACTCTAGAAAAGCGGTGGGATCCCATGCCGATATGATTTACAGAATTCACTGCATAACTCAGGATAAATCAAGCAAATGGAACCAAAACTGGTGTGGGTGAGTTTTTGAAGGCAAAGATGTTTACACATTGTGGTATACGTTGTTACGGTGCCCTCTCCTGCGACTCGCACCCGCGTGCACACTTTGTACCTGACGGATATCACTCTGAACGGAGACTCTCTCTATGAACAATTCGTCGACGACTATCCTGCTACCACAAATTTTGTATGCGGGGTTTGGGTCAGGAAAGGATCTTATTATAGTTCAGACACCCCTCCTGCCTTTAGAAAGGGGCTCATCTATGATGACTATTTTTCTTGTAACTCAGAACTGTCAAACCATTCGGTCAAATATGGCATGCAGCAGGTTTCGTAGGCGAAAATGGTGCTGCGGTGGTTTTGAGACTCCAACGCAAAATATAAACCATATTTGAGCATGTGTGAGGTTCTACGTGACAGAAGGTTTCTATGATGGTTTCAGATTCCTCTTCATGCCTGAAGGGGGCTCCTATACAAATGAAATACACAATATTCATGTAACTCGAGAGAACTAATCAAGCGAATTGAGACCCAAATCTCCCCGGCATGTGGAGGTTTTTGCCAGATGAATACTGTTTCAATGCTAATTTGACACCCCCTCCCCTTTTCTGAGGAGACTCATACAATTGGCTTCCTGATTTATTGCATAACTCGAGAACTAATCAAGAAGAAAGTGAACCAAATTTGGCATATGGAGGTTTTAGAAGCAATATTTTTTGGTCAATGAGACTCTT
>JASCZW010017854.1:0-16383 GCA_034211315.2 Aedes japonicus
AGCCATACGAGAAAGCATCATTTAAAAAATAGAGTTATATAACGCCCAATTTTTTTTGTCAATATTAATGCATGCAGCATATGAAATACATGATACAAGCATCGACCACTCCTTTCCCTTTTCCTTGAGTCTCCTCTTCATGATTGCCCAGTATTTCTCAATAGGGCGGCACTTGGAGCTGGGCGGCACTTGGGTGGGTTGAGGTTTTTCGGAACAACCTGGACCCCTTTCTCTGCATACCATTCTTGAACGACTTTGCTGTAATGACAGCTTGCCAAATCTGGCCAAAACATTACGGGATGGTCGTGGGATCGAATGAGCGGCAAAATTCGTTTTTGGAGACACTCTTTTTGGTATAGTTCCGACGTCATTGTCTTATTTGTAACGAAAACTTTCGTTTTTTTTCCACAGCTGCAAATGCCCTGCCAAATCTTGAATTTTCGTGCAAATTTGTCGGCAAAAATAAATTTAAATTTGGCTGGAACATTCCCCCGAGCCGTTGCCAAGTAAAATTTTTGACCTGGAATTTGCCCGAAGTCAGCCTTGACATAGGTTTCATCGTCCATCAGAAGACACCCGTCGAACTTGGTGAGCACCTGGTCGTATAGCTTCCGAGCACGGATTTTGGCCACACTATTCTGTTTTATGGTCCGATTTGGCTGTTTGCTCGATACGACTTGATTCCTTCCCGGAGTCGAGTTCTCCTCACGGTACTATGGGCAGCACCGAATTTTCTGGCCAAATCACGGTCCGACAGATTGGGATTCCTCTTAATCGTCTTCAAAATCTTACCACGCAGTTTCCGGTCGACAGTTCCACTCCGACGATTGGCTTGAGGCTTCCGAATCGTCGTCAATGTTTCCTGATACCGTTTGATAACGCGCCATACGGTATTTCTGGGCAATTTCAGCTGTTTACTAGCCTAGATGCAGACCACAGTGGATTTTCCAAATAACTGTGCACAATTTTTTCCCTTCTTTCGGCTTCCATGTTGATTGTTTACAAAGTACAGTCGATTTGCGGAATATCAAAAACACATACGTGAAGCTGACAAAATTCCCGACACGTGGGCGCCAAGAACTTCCAAATCCGTCCACCAGGAGCGCCACAATATGAGCAAAAGTTTGTTCCAATTCTAAATGAAGCAAGCCTTATATCCCTTCAATGTAAAATTATAATAATGATTATACATGTCTGCAGATGGTTGTGCTGCTGCAATGTTAAAAGAGTTTGCGTATCTATTATGAACCTAAAAGTTTAGATAATAGGAACATTATTTTACAAAACTTGGAAGCTCAATGGGCACCCAAAAATTATATATCAAGAATAGTATGTCTAAAATGTCGAAGTGCTGTTCCGTTTCCTTGCACCACTGTACTCTTTTATGGTGAATCTTAATGATGAAATCTACTGGTTGGTCACTGATCTAATCTCATCTTATCCAATACTAACGCAGTAGAATTGAACAGGATTTTATTTAATGTGTATGTAACAGTCCGCATCCTGAAAATTTAACATGATTAAATAAAATAATATACAATAATATGATGAAAATAACACGATGTTATAATGAAATACTAAATAATATATTTTTGGTTCTAAATGTAAAACATGTATTCTCAAAATACGCCTGACATATGGGTTAATATCTTTAAAGCCCTGTAAAACCAAAAATAACAGAGCAGATCATTACAACCATCACAGATAAAACTTCATTTAAAAGATGAATTCTTTTATTCTTAAAGAAATCTTTCAAAAAGTCTTCTTCGTAATCCTCCAGCACCGTTCCAAAGACAGCAGTATGAGTGATCGAAGAGCCAGGTCTGGTGATTTCCGAAAAACTTCCAATCCTCGATGAATCCTAGAAGGTTTTGAGCTGTTTAGTGGAATACCTTGAACTAGAAATTAGATGAAAAATTAGTATTCTTCATTTAATTCCAACTACCTTTGCTTATCTTCGACAGATACGCGTATTTCGTCTACAATGTGCAGACTTCTTCAGTGTCTCGTACTAATAACTTGACTTGAAGTCGAGTTATTAGTAGGAGACACTGAAGAAGTCTGCACATTGTAGAGGAAATACGCGTATCTGTCGAAGATAAGCAAAGGTAGTTGGAATTAAATGGAGAATACTAATTTTTCTTCTAATTTCCAATTCCAATCCTCGCCAAAAGCTTCTGCTACTTCACCTTCTGAGATTTAACAGGATTCTTCTCTTTTTTTTACTTTAGAGAAAATAAAATTATATATAACCACAATATTTGCACTGTAACACAAAGCAAACACAACCATAAAGATGAATGAAACCGATTTAAACCAACAGCAAAGAAGCTGAACCGTGTGAGTAAAAAACCTAAAAATGTTGAACAAATCTTATTCATAATGTATTGTTTACATCTGAGTCCATAGTTATTCATACAGTAGTTCCAGTAAAGTAGTCGAAACCAGAAATAAACCGTGAAAGTGATAAAAATCCAGAGTGGTCCTACTGATGGATCGTTGAAAAGCTTGGAATTGCAAATACAACTGTGCCTCGTGAGATAAAAACCTTCAAGGAGCATCTGACTGCTCAAAAAAAAGAAGGGAGTTGTCATAAAAGTGCACCAATGGACAGTAAAATAGCCAGGAAAGTTGTGCAACATCCACTACCGGAGCTACAACTATTCTAGTTCCAAAAATATTAAAAAGTGCTGAGCTGAACTCCATTCAGTGCCGCATCCGTTCCATAAAGCCCTATCAGGCAACCAGCAACGAGCAATACCCATCGCCAACAGCTGAATACTGCACGGCTAACGTTTACACACATTTCAACCATAATTGTTAGTTTAACAGCATTTCAACACACAAAATCACCATTAATTAAATCTATCTTGTTTATTTTTACATACTAGAAACAACCGTGAACAACCGTAACAGCGAGAAAAACAATACGTCCAGTCAAAGCCAGAGCCTACTCTTCGTAACTGAAGAGAGGTTTCATTCTGTCTCATATCTCATATCGAAACTACCTATCTTGGAGTTTCATTAAGAAGATGAGAAAACTAAACAATATTGTTGATTTTGACCAACTCACCTCCACATGTGCTAAAAGTTTAGTGGAAGAAATTATTGTAAAATTTCTAAGCAATAATCTTAAAACACAATCAAATTTTCAGAAAAAAGAATAACGCATCCAAACTGTTTTTTTAAATCGGTTTAATTCAATTCTTAAGTCTACTTGTTCAGTATGTCTTTTTTCCAGATTTAATAAACGCCCATCAAACATTTAGTCGAAATCAACCTAATGCTGTTCTCAAGCTAACACTAAAAATAACAAATCTAGATGGTATAACTAGTCCTCCCTTAGCTCATTCGGTAAAGGCGCGGCTTCAAAGCAATACCACGCTGGAGGTGACTGGGTTCGATTCCCGGTCTGGTCTAGGAATTTTTCGTTAAGGACTAGGGTATGATTGTACTTGCCACACAATCATAGTCATGCAAAACTGGTACCTGACATTGAAAGCTCTCAATTAATAACTGTAGAAGTGCATATAGAACACTACAGGGTGCGGCAGAAAATAATGGGAAAATTTGTTCTATTTTTTTCAAATCCCATTTTCAACTAATTCAAGCAATAATATCAACATTTTCGAGTGGAGTTATCTTTATAAAGTTCTTTTAAACAAATCTATTTAATGTGTTGTCCATTTTTATTATTATCATCCTCAAGCCGACGCCGGAAGCCAGAGCATGCCTTTCGGACGTAGTCCTCCAACATTGATTACCATGTGCGTGTTATGGTTGACTTCAGGGTTTTCACACTAGGGTGTGATGTTTTGCAGGCTCGTGCTTCAACATATGCCCAAATCGAATAATCCAATGGATTAAGATCTGGACTGCTAGGGGCCACAAATCCTTTGGCCAAAACTTCATGTTATTGTTCATCCATTGTTGGGTTCGATTGGACGTGTGACACGGCGCTCCATCTTGCTGTAAGACAACGTTTTGGTCCTCGGAGAAGTTGGCCTTCACCCAGGGAAGCACTTGGTCCTTTAAAATACCGATACACACTTCGGTATTGATTTGAACTCCAGCATCAATGAAAACAGGCGGCATTTTCAAACCGTTGGACGCCAGCAAGCCAAACATCATGACATCAGCCAGATGTTTGGTTTGAAATTTGAATTTCACTTTTTTCGGAAGGTTCTCCATTCCATCTCCATTTCTATCTGCGGTGAAATGAACCGGTCCATGCGGCTGTTGGCCACAGCATCGATGCTGAAAAGCTTTTCGTCGGAGAACAGGATTATCATTTTTTCCTTCTTCAACAAGGAAAGCAATCTCTTGGAACGAGTCACTCGTAGTCCCTTGACCCGGTCCATAATCAAGTGGCGTTTAACTCTGGCTCTGGAAGTTGCATGCAGGTCTTCTTTGATGATTCTCCGCATGGATTTCTCCGAAACATTGGCATCCTTTGTAAGTTTTCTTATGGAACGCACCGGGTTGCGAGCTATTTTTACACGAACCGATTTGATCACGTTTGGCGTACGTGCAAAGCGCGGACGTCCGCTTTCCGGCTTTTTATGACCATCCTGCAGGGACTTTTTATACGGTAAACTGTTGCCAAATGGCACCCTACCACCTTGGCAATCTCTTTTGGCTTCTTCTGGGCGAGCAACAAACTGGTGATCACTTCTTTCGCGAACATTTTGAAGAATTTGCAATAAAACAAATAGAATGTTGCAGCACTTGAAAGTAAACAAAAAACAAATACACTTCCGACATAAATTAGTCACTAGCTACACGAATTAACCCAATACTCAAGTTTGAACATTTTCGTATTATTTTCTGCCGCACCCTGTAAGTTGAGAGCAAGCAATAAGCGAATTGTGAAAGCAGTAAGCTTGAAATGCTGAAATTCGTGATTTGTTCTATGTTCAAATGTCATAAACAGACTCACCGAGCGAGTTTCCCGGCGGACCGTGAAAAGCGTCTTAGACCGAAAAACGAAAGAACATCCGCGAAGATGGCCAGCCGTTCAAGGTCAGCTCGAATTCCGAGGGTTATCGCTGCCATCAAAAGGAAGATTCGACCGAATCCAGTGCGTTCAACGAGGAAAATGGCAAAAGAACTTAGACTCTACGGCACGGAAGATCGAAAAGGAAGACAGTTCACCGACGAAAGCAAGTTTCCCGTCGATCCCGTGTCAAATTTCAAACAGCGCCGTCAGTGTAGGTTAGGTTTGAACTACGTAGCTTTTGACGCCACCACGAATCCTAGTCTTATGTTGTTGGCGTGAAAGCTGATTTTACCGAAAGAACGTCATCTGGATTGCCATTTATAGCAACGGATCTGGATTGCTAATTATAGCTAACGGATTACTGTTGACAGGAAAAAGTTGTTTGGATCCAATGGTAACTTCGTCTGCAGCTCCGTCGGATACGTTATATTGACAATTCACACAAATATCAGCGTTGACGGCTGTGAAGAAAAAGAACGAAAAATCATGGCAGACGTTCCTGTCACATAAGAACTGTATCAAAACAAAATTTCTTTCAAATCGTATTTAAAAAAATGATATTTCGTTCCAACAAATGGATGATTTTTTGTTGTGCGCGATTGAACTTGAACATTGTTTAGACCGGATAAAATTGATATTATTCTTTCACGAATTTGCAAATTTTTGATCGAGCACTTCTCATCAAGTTCTGGACAAGATTTTCATCGCATTTTTTGAACGCCTTAGCTCAATTTTTTTCATACTCCTGCATATTCTCAGCTGCTTATCCAGTCTTTTTGAAGACCCTCTTCACAATCGCCCAAATGCGTTCGATGGGCCAAAGCCAAGGGGTGGATCGCTCAGCACACTTTTCTCCTGCGCTATTTTTTTTTTTTTTTTTTTTTTTTTTTTGAGTGTGTCTACAAGCGTTGCAATGATCTAGGAATGTGCCGAAGGTGCCGATGTGTTGACAACCCAAATTTTTATTTTCTGCTGAGCCTGGCAACCAGGCAATGCATATTGGCAAGGTTGCTGGTTTCTTACTTCTATAAGCTCAACTGTCAAAAGTGTGCCTCAGTTTGCCACACATGTGGTATGGATTGAAAATCGAAGTGCCGCAGCTCTGAAACTTGTTCGTCTAGTGTGTAAGACATCGTGGCTGGCACATTGTTCTATGCGACTTACCATTGGCCAAAAATGAGGGTTATTTGGCGGATTGTTGTATTTCTCAACGAAATCTATACCCTTTTCCGTGAGCCAATTGAGAGTTGTTTTAGCGTAATGCGCTGACGCTAAATCCGGCTAAAACAGTGGAGAGGTACTATGCTTCTGATATAATGGCAGCAACCTCTTCTGCAGACACTCAGATCGATAAATTTTCGAATGGATTGTTTCGCTAGTATAAAAAATTGTAAACTTCATACCGCAAGAACATTCTGCATGCCATACTAGCACTCTTCGACCAAACTTCTCCACTTGAATCGAGCAGACCCTACGACGACAGTGTAGTATTGTGGACCAGTAAGGGTGTTTGAGTCCTTTTTGACATAGGTTTCATCGTTTATCAAAATATATGCGTCTGGTCGCTGCAAAACTCGCGAAAACGATTTCCGGGCACTTCTTGCTCCACGTTCCTTTTGTTCTACACTTTGTCTTTTACTTCTTGTAGGCCTTCAGGTTATTCCGTTTCAGAATACGTTGAATCATTCCGACGGCTGTAAGGGGCCAAATCACGTATTGACATGAATTTGTTCTCTCGAATTAGAGCTACCACTTCTGATCCAGTTCAGGGTTGGAAGATCCGAGTTTTCTGCCTCTTTCTGGCAGTTCATCCAAAGAACAGTGTTCCCCAAACTTGATTATGATGGATTTTGCACTCGCGCGATGAGTTCCAAAACACTTCGCCAATTGTCGCAATTATGCTCACTAGTCTGGGACAAAATTTAAATTCCAGTTCCCCAATAGTTTTTGGGACACTTTTGGGTTTTATAATAACTGTGCAAAATTTCAACTCGATCGGTGCAACTATATTTTTGCGCTCGTGGTTTTAATTTTATTTAGGATTTTCTATGAGAAAACTTACTTTTACAGAGGAAAAACTTACTTTTGGCGAGGTGACCCGTTGATCTCTAAAAATCTGTTAATCAATTTGTTCTCTGAAAAATTTATCAGACCGCAAAGCGATCGAACGATTGTGGAAAAAGTTATTAAGCTAAAAGTGATTGCAATCCATACGAACGGTCTGTTCATTCTAACAACACTGCCACCTGCAGCATGGCCTACAGCCTGCTGCTGTCTGCGCGAAGCAACCACGTTGGCGTTCACTCAGCATGGTGGATAGCCGTTATCATGTACATGGAATCTCGGAAACTTTTTCAAACAGACGTATGTCATTTTGTAAACAAAGAGGGGAAGTAAGATTCAAACGTAAATTTCTCGAAACCCTTAGCACTTTCATGCAAACTAGGGCCACCAACACAAGGAATAACATTGCTTTACATGATTTTGATGCTTCTTTATGTGAGGGTGCTGAGAATTTCGAAAAAATTTACTTTTGATTCTTACTTCCCCTCTTTGTTCACAAAATGACATACGTCTGTTTGAAAAAGTTTCCGATGAATCTTCGATTTGGATGATACTTTGCACGCGCTTCCGGCATAGTGAACCCAGCATTTTTAACGGCTCCATGGGTCATTCGTACGCAAAAAGGATGATATGTTTATGAACAAAATTTATCTAAAAATTTAAACATTTCAACGGAAAACATCGGGAGTAACACCTAATAATAATTATAGGCTGAACCTGAAGCTCTGCAAAATCAGATGCTCGGAAAAACGAATAAATCTCATTTTTAGACAATTTACTCTAAACATTTTAAATCAAAGTTGGTAGAATCTACACAATTGGTACATCATGCAAATCTGACTTCGAAAAAATATTGTATTTGCCGCTACTATGACTTCAATACTTCATTTAGCTTTACAAATATTTTAACTTTATAACCATTTTAGCCACTTCTTCGATGCACTCTGGGCTAGCATAATGCTTGGAGTATTTATAATAAAACATCACTTGAAGCGCTTTCCTCTTTGTTAGAATTATATTTGCTTTAAACGAGTTCAAAACAGGGCCAACAAAAGGAATCGACACGTTGAACCGCAAAAAAATTGTTATACTGTTAACTGTTCCATTTTCTTCAAGCAACAGATTCGAACTTCAAAAGTATTACAGAAATATACCAAAATCCATTTACAAATATTAAGACTGATATCATGCGGTACCCTAAATATTTCTGCAACAATTTTGAGCAAATTATAAATTGCCGAATTGCACCTCGGGATTCACGTTGGTCCACAAGGATCCATCGGTGCTAGACTCAAATAAAAAAAAATGTTACAGTGATTGCTTTAAAGATTGGGACATGAATACACTTTTACTGAAAGTTTAATTAGAAACGTTTACGCTTAAAAAATATGACGACCACATGGCTTCTTTCCTCGATCAGTGACGGTTAGATGAGAATACCTAAAATTAAGTTTGTTTAAAATTATTAGAGAAATATTTGGAGTTCAATTTGAATATCAATCTCAACATTCGTAAATGAATTCCGATATATTTTTGTAATATCTTTGAACAGTTTTTTTAAGTAGTTCATTTATTTTGGAGGCTCAATTTCGTTAGCTTTACGGAGCCGGTAATTCATTGATTTTTGGAAATCGTTATGAGTTACTACTAGGATTAGTAAGACTTGGGCCGTTTACTCGCGGTTTACCCGAGGTTAAAACAGGTCACATTTTTTGGGGATGGGTTGGACAGATGCACATGGAAATAGGATTCTGTAGTCTCATCAGATAGTTGTCACCAGCACATTAACTTGGAGCGAAATGGTCACGGCTCTATTTTTGTATTCTTCCGGATGTGGTTACCATTGGACAACGATGAGACTCCTTAAGATGAATCCTAGAGGGTTTAGTCGAGTTTAGTCGAGCCAGTCGAGTTATTAGTACGAGACACTGAAGAAGTCTGCACATTGTAGACGAAATACGCGTATCTGTCGAAGATAAGCAAAGGTAGTTGGAATTAAATGGAAGATACTAATTCTTCTTCTAATTTTTAGCTCCTTAAGATGTCGGAGCAAAACAAACACAAACAAATAAATAAAAAAAAAACAAAAACACAAACATATCAAATTCTTATACTAGAAATTTTTTAGAAACACATAAATCGATTGCATATAGCACAGATCGCGAGATCCCAACACATCTCTTATAGGAACATGTGGTTGTCTACCTTGAACCTCTAGGGTATTCAAAAGTCTCCTTTGCGAACAAGTGCCTGGGAATGAACAATGTGAAGGGACCCATACAAAGGTGATCAAATATGATCTTTCGACCAGCACACTCATCTGTTCCCTTAGTTTTGAAAGGAAATAAGATGAGTGTTTCTAGGTTTCATCGACCGAAGGGCCTCAATTGAACTGAGGCTGTCCGAGAAGATGAAGTAATGGTCTGCGGGCATGTTGGAAATCATCTCCAATGCGAAGTTGATTGCTGCCAGCTCAGCAACATAAACAGAACAAGGTTCTTGAAGTTTGTAGAAGGTGCTAGTTTTTTGAACAGCCATTCGATAAAATAAAACAACAAAAAATACCCAATTTTCAGTAAAAAGTAATGCTATAAAATCGGTAATTTTTAACGTTTATCTTCTTTTAATTCCCTATATTAGGTAATCTGTGTTTACACTAATTTGGGTATGTTCACTTTTGAGTGATTATCGGTTCTTTTTAACGATCTTTAGGTATTCTCGTCTTAGCGTGCGCAGTTATAATACACTCCCGCATCACTTTACTCAATTTTTGAGTACAATTGTATGCTATCTCTTTTTCTCTCATGGAAATGTTACTCAATTTTCGTTAAAAGTGGATCAACTCAATTTTTGAGTAGATCCACTTTTTGACTGAAATTAGTATTCATTTCAGTGTGAAGAGGATAGCATACAATTGTACTCAAAAATTGATAATGTGGCGAAGTGTAGATCATGCACCGAATCTATTAACCTCACTTTTTGACAGTTCAGGGAGCTTGTCTACAAGGTGTTAGAATTTGGATCGCTCAAACGAAATTTTTCATTGGCTTTTTCCGGATTTTGGACGATTAGATTCAGGAAATGATTTAAAAATAAGCACTGGTGTCTGTTTTCCGACAAGTTTAATTCAATCGCAACCAATTCTGAGCACAATATTTCTATCCTATCTTACCGAAAATATGCCTCCGAAAATAGTCCACGTAAACAAGCTCCCTGAACTGTCAAAACTGCATTGATGACGCCTTCGTGCAATGATCTATGACAATTCCAGATGTATTGAAGAATTATGATCCAAGTTGAAAGGGCTCAAAGGTTGATCACAAATTACGTTTTCGATTCCTGAAAAACTCACTAGTATGATCATAATTTGCACCAGCGTTGCCAGGTATACCGATTTATCGGTATTTATACCGATTTTTATTCTCAATACCGATATACCGACAAGGGCTCTAAAAATACCGATTTCCAACTTTTTATACCGATAAATACCGATTTTTTATGAAAGTTCTTTCAACATTATATTTGGTTTATTATTTATCAGCGTGTTTTTTAGATTTCTTACCCCTAATTAATTATTTTTCAGAAAATATTTTCTCAATTCAAACTGCACCAGATTTGAATAAATAAAAAAACAAAATAAAGGAATAAAAAAGCTTTAAACGGAAAAAAGTAGGTAACGATGATATCCAGTTCATTCAGTCACACATAACATTTCATTAGTGTTAAGTTTCAACATTATCCTTTAGCCAATGGCATCTATTTTAGTATCATTTAATAAAACCAGAGATAGCCACAATACATTTAACATTTCTTATACGTCAAACGCAAGGGAATTAAATGCCAACTATCAAACATCGCTTTGAGTTTCATACGGAGGTAATTGCATTGATCAATTTCTCGATGTTTGGCTAATATCTTAGTCAAAGCAAGTTTCAGTATTTAACCTGCAAGACGGAGTTATCCTTTATCGCAATGGATATGCCTACTCGTTTACCTGTAGTTATCAATTATTTTCGGATCAAAGAAGAGAAATAGCTATATGGAGTTCGCCCGTTCGACACTCAACACGAGAAACATTTGAATTAGTCTTAAATGCACGTACGCTGAACAAATTTGAGTGTTATGGTAGTATGTCTGTGATAAAACTATCGAGTTTAATTACGATATTAAATACGTTAACTAATGAAAGACAGGTTGTAATTTTAAGCAAAATAAACTCATCAGTCCTATATTAACAAGCAACAATACTTTATACATTTATGCTATTTAATATGGGATTTTCAAAAGAAATTATCAGTTTATTGATAGGGTAGAGCGCTACTACGTCGTAGTCGCCTATTTTCGTTCTATCAAGCAAAAAAATCAAAAATATCAAATACACTATGCGCTCAAGAAGCAGTGTTGAAATAATCGATCATATCTTAGCTTTTCGTGACTAACAAATCCAGTGGTTTTGTTTGGAAAAGTGTATAAAATTGGAAGTGGTATACACTAGCATTAATCCGTTTTTGTGTTAAAATCTATTAAAAAAATAAGGGATGTGCTTAGCGAGGTGCTTAGCACAACGGGAGTTGTCTCTAAAACCTTATCGCTATACATGATTTTTGTTATCTTTATATTGCTGATTGCAGTTAGAAATGGACCCCGACAAAAACAGAAAAAGTGTGATAAAAGTGCAAGTTGAATGCTGCATCATGGACGACGAAACATATGTGAAGGCCGACTTCAAACAGATCCCCGGCAACCTGTTTTCACGGCCAAGGATAAGTTCAGCGTTCCGGAGCATGTCCGCACTCAGAAGATGACCAAATTTGCGAAGAAATTCCTGGTTTGGCAAGCCATCTGCACGTGCGGGAAGGGGAATGCACCTTTCGTGACCCAGGACACGATAAACGAACAGGTGTACATAAAAGAGTGCTTCCTCTCCTGATGGCCCACAACGTCCCAACAATCTTCTGGCTGGATTTGGCCTCATGCCACTACTCCAAGGACGTGCTGAAGTGGTATGCGGACAATAAGGTCAATTTCGTGCCGAAAATGTTCAACCCTCCCAACACTCCGGAGCTCCGCCCCATCGAGAAGTACTGGGCGATTATGAAGCAGCACCTTCTTAAACGACCTAAGGTAGTGAAGACAGTCGAGGAACTGAAGAAAGTATGGGTTTACATGCAAAAAACGGTTGATTCACAGGTTGTGCAGAATCTTATGGCCGGGGTTAAGGCCAAGGTGCCATTTGCGTATGGACTGTAAATAAAATACGAAAAAAATGATAAAATGAAGTTTAATAGTTATTTCTCGAATTTTGCGAATCAATTTTGTGTGTGGCAATTTCATCGTGGACACCGTTTACCTTTCAGCATAAAGGATAAGTGCACCGAAGACAACAAAACGATTTGACGTAAACGTGCACTTTCATCACACTTTAAACTGCACAAAAAGCACTTCTAGAGTCCAATCACAACTGCAACCAGCAATAACATCTTAAGAAGTGTGTATTCTAAAAAATATATATTGTAAAGTATAATTAATCAAAGTATACATATTCAACCTCGAGATGGTAAAAATAAAAGAATGGCTAATGTATTTTTTATTTTATTTTTTATGTTTACGTTTACTTTGTGTTTACTTTGTTCATATAAAATTTGAAAATAGAAGAAAAATGATCGCCAAAATATATTGTAATCTTATATCAAAGTTAAACTATAGTTCACTTGGAAAAAAATCTGAATTTTACTTTATACCGATAAATACCGATATTTTTTAATAAGCAATGCCGTTATGTGTATAAATCCACCTGAGTTCGCTAGGATTGCACGCCTCTTTCAATACGTGACATTTTGAAAACGTAGTTACAATTGAAACTATCACAAAATACGCGCGCAACGAAATGTATACATGGATAGCTTATTTTTATATGACATTCTCTTAGAATGAAAAACCTGTCGAAAATAGTAAATAGCCTGATATGTTAAATTTCAATAATAACTAAATATGATTGAGAGGTTCCAGGTTTGGCAAAAGAAATGGCAAAACAAAAGAATTTGCGAGAGCGTGCCGCCTATGTTCCATCTTTGACAGGTCTTTACTGGATTGGAACGAGAATCAGTAGACAAAACAATTATGACTGGCCCACAATTGATACGTTGTGGAAGCGTTTGAGTGAATTTGACAGATTTTCTATAGGTTTTCTTTCAAGTTTACTCATCGGAAGCGCCTAAACTGTATTCCATGGTGGGGCAAGCTTCATTACATTTTCAATCAATTTACAACTGCACACTTTTGATATTCTCTTGATGTTTTTTCTGTTCTCTTGAGAACATGTCATCTTGGCAAACTTTTCACTCAGCGCTTCGAAATTTTCACCAACACTAGCTGTCAAATCCTCCAAATGCTTTTTTTTAAATATATTTGTTTCGTTGGATGAAGAAACGTGATACTCATCGAATTATTTTAATGCTGACTGCATGTGCATAGCAAACCCCGATACCACAGCTCCCTCAGTACAAAGGCCCAGCTACAATGGGGAGCGCAACGGCGCGTTGCGGCAGCTTTTGACAGTTAATCCATATATTTTATGTCAAACGCCATTGTACCTGGGCCTTAAAGGACACTCTCACCGTGCTAGAAGAAACTGTGCTACCAGAATGTTACTGCCAAACTAGAACACAGCGTTCGTCTACTTAAGTCCGGCACGCAACACTGTGCCTTGACCCTGCCAGTGCCGCTGAGGCTTCTTTGATGTGGCCCCTGTTCATGTTCTCGATATTGTTCAAGAAGAAGAAAAAACAACACCGGCAGCACCCTCCACCGAGCACGATGCACGTACCCACCGCACCAGCCCAATCCACAGCAACACCTGGTGTTGTGGTGCGACTAAACGACAAATCATGTTCGGTTTCTACGAACCTCCACCTTCGACACCCTCGAAAGTCGCCGATCGACGGATATAGAGCTGAGTCGGAAAGGCGCAATACCGGCAGCTAATGCCAAGCTCTGTAAACCAAAGCCAAAGCCAAAAACCAATTCTTCTACTACCAGTTGGTCTACTGTCGGTCGAATGGTGTTGTATGTTCCTACTGGTATAACAACAGCAACTGAGCGACGACGACGGCGACGACGGCGACGAACTAGGTGACTGATGGAGGTAATCACCCAAGTTGCAAGTCAAAGAGTGCTCCCAACCAAACAAGCGACTAAAAAGCGGTCAGCAGAATGGAGGCGTCGGGTGGATGGATGGATGGATGGAGGAGGGCGGCGCACTTGAGGTTGGGGCGGCAAAAGACAACCTGAAAATACAAATACCTCCGTCGTTAATAATAAATAAACGAAGAAAACAACACAAGAACGAGCCAACTACAAAATTGGAACCGTTGTTGACGGGTGGTGGTGGCTTGCTCGTCGGGCTGCGGGGTGGTCCAAGAAGGAGGAATTGTTTTTAATTTAAACACATTTTCTACCGAAAGAAATGTACTAAAGGCAAACACTGGCTGGTCTGCTGTTGCGGCGGTGAACCAGGCTGTGGATAGGGAGGATGGTGTACAACCAGGGCCGGGGTAAGGGGTCAGCTTGAAGGCAGAAAAAGCCATGAAATGACGTGTGTTTGGTAATAATACTATACACAGAAGGCGAGAGACAGACCGGATCGTTCGTACCTACCTACTGTGTATACATTTCTCTTTGGCTCTTGGCGAACATTTATTTTCTGGCATTCAGTCAAGACCTAAACCGCATTTGTATACACATGGACAGACGACCAACTACGGTTGGATCCTCTCCGTAGACAACACGGTCCTACACTGGTTGTTTCGAATTTTCCGGCAGGAGGAAACAGGAGGATTTTTTAGGGCTGGCAGCCAACCGGCTAATGAACTTCAACAGAATGGCCCTAATGGGTGGGAACTGATGCTGGCTGCAGTTAACAAGTTTTAGCAAGGGGCGCTTCAAGTTAGCTTCCTGATTCCGTTGATTAATGTGAGCAGATGACGCCAGCTCAGTAGAATGTGACACATAGTGCTGATTTTGCATGCACTTCTCAGACTGAGATTGTTGATTGGTGTACTTTGCGAGAGACTGTGGCCTGAAAATGAGAAGAGATCTTTCTTTTCTGTTTTATTAGATTGAACTTATGATGGTCAATTAAGCAAATTTACGTGACATCCACGTAAAAATGTCATTATCCTGTTGAAATGTGAACTTGTCCTCTAGCCCAACTTTCAACAAATACTTCTTCAAGTTTCTGGTTGTGATATCAATGAACCTATCAGCCGGCTTTATAATAGCGATGCTGTCAACGGGCCAGACTGTGATATCCAAAGAGCCCTATGAGTAGGTGGAACAAACTGAGGAGGGGAGTTTAGAATCCCAACAGGTAAGAGCTTGAGCTATTTCAAATCTTGAAATTATTTTTATATGAAACTGCTTCCATAAGGCAGTGCCAAAGTATTGAGTTAATATGTTTTTCTTCATGACTTTTTCTTGTTGTTCTTCATGACTACAACAAGAATAAAAAAGGTTTCAATTTCATGAACCATGACACGAAGAAGTATAGCAGTCAGAGGACTACGCTCCGTTGGTCCAAAGCGCTGTTTGAAAATTTGATGAATGGGTTTTTTCCAGTTTCTTTCAAAAGTTTTGATGAAATCCGCTGCATTAACATGTTTGCGCAAATATACCTTTGTCAGAGCCCAAAATAATTCAAATTGGGTTGCTTGGGGAATGTTTGAAGAATTCATCTCCTTTGGTACGAATTCGACTCCGTTGGCTTTGTACTAGGCTACCGTGTCCTTCTTGTAATGCACTGATGGCAAATTTAACCATAACAGTACTGTATTATAATATTTCCGGATCACGAGGAGCATTCGTCGCTCCAAGCATTCCCAAACGTAAACATCAGCAGTCATCGTATCGGTTATTATACACTAATTTGAAAGCATTCCACACTTCCACGACCAGCAATTTGATATATTGTAGTATATCCCGTATTCCTTGTTTAGTGCATGTCGAGTTACTTCTTCACTATTTAAAAATGATGAAGTATTCGGTGTTGTTACAGTTGTCATTGTTAGTTTTGTTGGCGATGAATCGACTTTTATTGAAAGTTTTCGCTTTTTAAACCCTTTGAGGAGTGAGAGAACTCTTCATAGGCGCACCTCTTTATCAATCAAAATCGGAATCATTGCATAGAAAACAGATACTGAACATCAGAACCCTAGTCCTACCAATTCAAACTATAGAACATCAAATAGAAAATGAGAATTCACATAAACGAAGACTAATTATGTTTTCATTTTTTCAAGCTCAAGCTCTCGGTGGAACAATCC